>JAJOOD010007451.1:0-52673 GCA_029582525.1 Solanum tacnaense | reverse complement strand
CATCTCTTAGGATCCCACAAGTGCAATGTGCAAGAGAAGTCCCATACCCTCCCTTACACTATGTAGAAACCCTTAAGAAAGCCCTAGTAAGAGTTCACACCTTTCATACCTTCATTTACTTTTACATTAGGGAAATATTGCACTAACCGACATAGATCATGAGAGCTACATGGAATCAGGTGTTCTACTCCCACACCGAAAAGAGAGGTTTAACACTTGCCTAAGGTGTAACTATTCGTACATAGCTATTTAGGTGGATCCACTAAGCTAGAGTCCTATGTGGGCAATAATTAAGGGTCAAGGAGATTGCTTCTAGAAACCCTAACTTACTAAACGTGGGGATTTCCATCTCATGAGACAACACATACCATGGGTAATCCAGACTTGGTAAACGTGAGGAAACCCATGTGGGGAGACGGACTTACTAAACGTGAGACCCCTATCTCATTTACATGCCCTTTCGGTGCTAAGCATCTAATTCCCTTTTGTAATCGTCTTTAGTCATCACATAAGTTCACATTAGCCTTTACTAGAGTCTTATGTAGACATCTTACCATAATAGCTAATATGTATTCAGAAGTGAGTAACAATCCTTTCACTTTAGAAACATTTAGCAAGTGAGTAAACCTTTCACGTTACATTACACTATAATCATGAGGACTACCTTTCAATCATATAGCAATCATACCAGAACATACATACATACTTCATAGCTAATTTAAGTGTAGAGGGTTAAGGATGAGGAAACTAGGTCATCAACACCACAACAACACATTAGGTATAGCATCATTGCAATCTAAGTAATTCACCTTTCATACTTGAGTTCAAAGAAGAACCAACCTTCATACCTTCTTTCCCTTCATGTGACATCCATACTTCAATTACCAAACAATTCATAACCAATACATAATACAAGGTAATTCATGAAGTAATAACATAATTAACATCAATATAAATAATTGACATGTTCCCTTCATAGCCTTCAAGACTTCATTCAAAGACTCAACCCTAATTTCATAGAAATTATACATAACCTTGGGTATAATCATCATACAAACATGAATTACATAACATCACATTCAATTCATAGCCTTAAATCAATATCCAACACAAACTAGGGTTAGAATTAGGAAAAAAAGGAGAAACATGGGTCTCATGGGGAATTATTCAAGAAACCAACAATACAACATAAATTCATCCATAATTGTTCAAATAACATCAATCAAAGTCAGTTTAAAATATCAATTTCACTTTAGAAAGTAGACCCACGTTTTTGGATTGAAACCTAGAAATTGGAGATTTTGAAACTCATCTTGAAGGGGACTCTTGGGGAAAGGAATCCCAAGAGTGATAAGAAACCATACCTTATTGACGAATTAACCACGAAAATCCTAGTTGAAACCTTGGAGAGTTGGTCTTCTTCTTGAAGTTCCAATGTTCTTCAATGGAGTTCTTGAGAAGAGAGACAGTAGAGAGAAGGAGGAACTTCAGGTTTGGATCTTTGTGGTTTTGTGTTTGAGTGATAAAAGTGATGTAAATTGACTTAAAAATCAATATATACACGTCTCCTAAAGTACCCTAAATACCCTCACTTGAATGGACTATTTAATGAAGTAAAATAGATTTCTGAATTTCTGCATTTTCGTCGCGGAACAAGTCCGCAACGCGGAGCTGTTCCCTGAAGATATTTGGTATTAAATTTCAAGACAGTAGAGTCCGCGACACGACCGCGTCACGAACTGGATTTTTGCTACTTGGGGGAACAAGTGCGCGACGCGCAGATATTCCTTTCAAGTGTAATATGCAAGCTGCCTTGGCAACTTGCTTGGAGAAGGTTCGTGTCCTCCTCGTGGCCCTGAGGAGTCGTATTCAAATATTTTGACCCTAAAAACATATATTTGCCTATTTTAAACCTTTTCACCAGATTATACCATCCTACGACACTCCCAAACCTGCCCAAAACCTATGGACACACTAGAACACATTCTTCTCTAGTTTCCGGACGTCGTGGTCGTTTCTTGCTGTTTAGAATTTTACTCTTCCAAACAAAGTCAATTACATTAGTTTTGGTTTATAAACATTATTTTAACTATTTTTAGGTCATTATTCATAAGGTGAGGCTCTAACTTAAGTCATAGAATTTCTGGGGTGTTATAGATAGTTAAAACCTTGAATTTGAGCATTCATTGTGCAAGAATTGTTTGATTGAAGATAAAGAATGGAAAAATAGAGAAGAAACATCTTACCCCAATCATGTGCCTTTTTTCACATTCGTTTATTATTATTGTTTCTCCCGCAATTTGATCTATTAATTTTATTATATAAATTATTTGCAATGTGTGTATTCGCCAATCTTCACTCATTATGTGATCAATGATTATTAAATTTTCTCTCGAATGAAAACATAAAATAAATCAATTAAAAAAAAACCAACAAAATGTAATGAAAAATCTCTGCGCACTCTACATGGAAGATTTCTGTGTGAAGCAAAGTATACAGTTAATTGCACATTTTATTGTTCTCTTCTCTTCTTTTTTAATTGAAAGCCAATACCTAAATTTCAATGCTAAAGACTTAGGTGAAACATATCAATGGATTGATGGATGAATCATTTATGAAAAATTTAAATGATCTCAAATAGTCACAAAAGAGATCCCCATGAATTTATAAGGAGTCATTGGTTGTGATTTATGATAAAATAAACATGAACGTTTAAATTGTTGTGACTATTCGTAGGAAATAAATCTTTGTTTAATAATTAAAATATGTAGGTTAAATAAAACAGTAGTAATATCTAAAATGATATAAATACCATTGAAGTATGTATGTGATGAAAATCCTAAGAGCAAAATACATGTGCGATTTGAAGAATGAGTTACTACAATTTTTTCACAAACTATTTCTTATGTTTTACCTCGAATATTGTTGAAAGTCGAACTTAATCAACTGTTGCAAAGAACATTGTAGATTTTTTAAGTAGAAGAAGAGTAGAAAACGTTTAAAAACAGTCGTAGTTTAAAAGTTAGAAAAAACCCATCTGTTTATAGCTAATAAATAGTAGTAAGAATAGGTGGTAATTGTACCCTAACAAAAAGTCACAACACTTTGAAAAAGTCACTACTCACCGTAAAAGTCAGAACCCTTTTATAATGTCACAACTCATCATAAAAAGCACAACCCTTTGAAAAGTCACAACTCTTTCAAAACATTACAACCCTTTGAAAAGTTACAATTCTTTCAAAACATCACAACCCTTCGGAAAAGTCACAACTCATCGGAAATGCCACTAGACTTTAGTGTAAAAATGTGTCTACTTTTAATATAATATAATTAATTAAATAAAATAAATTGTGTATTTCTAATTTGGGGCATTAAAGTAATTCAACATTCAAGGTTTAGAATTTCATGCTTTTAAGGTATTATAGAAGATAGATAGATATATATTATGTTAGGTTAGTTGTTTAATATGTTTCTTCTAGTTATAGCTTCTTTGTTGTTTTAAATAATTGAGATGTGGATTGACGTTACCCGATGATTGATAGAGTTTCTTAATGGTAAATAGTCGATTGCTTGTGAGTGTTTGATGTGGTGATGTCTAAGTAATCAACCCCAAATTGATGCATGAGGTTTCCCGATGATAGACTGGTTGACGGCTTTAGTAAGGGCAAAATCATCGTATTTTTAGGAGGTGATGACTTTTTTTGTACTAAGAATATAATTTTGCATGTGAATGACGTGAAGCATACCCTTCCGTTTTTCAAAATTCAGCATGAATGAATGATTTTGTGGCAACTCTTGCAAATCATTTTGTGACTTTCGAGTCGTTTGAGGTTTAAATGTTTGATGCCACTTGCACGAATTCAGATTTTGAACCATATTAATTGATTTGCGTGCCATGTATGGTTTAATGTTGAATAATTTCTTGTGTTTGCTTATGTCACCTAGAACTAGCCTGGTTGGTCTTGAAATGTTAGTTTCACTGAGTATGATTAAAGAAATGATCTTAGGATTTCTTTTAATATCCTTGAGTCCACTTAGCATAAAGATCCCACATTTGCATCAAATATATCCTTAGTTGTTACTTTGAGCCTTATCCTTTTTATTGGCAACCACATTAGAATCCTTCCCCTTTTAAAAAAGTAACCTTCTTTTGAATCTTTCACTTCTTCAAGAATTGTGAATGTTGAGGCCAAAAGCCTAAGTTTGGGGTGTTATGGGAAACTCCTATTTGGGATTCTTATCATATGAGGGATTGATAAAAAAAAAGGAGAAAAGAGTTTGAGAATGGGAGGAAAAGTATCACAGAAAAATAAAGTTTTGAAAAAGAAAGAAAGAAAGAAAGTGAATAAAGAAGCTTGAATCCTCCAAAAGTTGAAAATGGTTGCATATGATGTATCTAGAATGGGAAAAATAAAGAAAAAGATAAGAAAATATTCTGAAATGTGCATGAAGTTGAAAAAAGAAGAAAAGTCGTAAAGTTACTAAATGATAAGTTTTTCTGTAGAGTTAGTAGTGGGTGCAATCACTTATACCCAAATGATGTCCAAACCTTCCCCATGCCTTAATACAGGCTTAAATAGTCCTTTGAAATTTCCAACTGAATGAAGTTGAGTCGATATTGATTGAAAATATGGGCAATCCTATTGTGTGGCTATTGTGTTTACGAGGTGTTTTGTGTTAGTTTCAGTGATTTGTATCTTTTTCCCTTGACTTGTAAATACTTTGTGAGTAGGTTGGGGCATTTCATTCTTTGTGAGGGCATGTAAGTTGATAAAGTGATGATTTTGATGTCCAAATTGAGTGAAGTGAGAATATAAAAAAACTAATAAATTGAGTCACTTCTTGAGTTTGAGTTGTTGTCACCTAATGATTCTTAATTCTTGAAAATGTGACTTCAGAATGAGGGGATTTAGTTTGTGTAATTTTGTGTGTTGACTACTGGTTAGTACCATCTGAACCCATTACCTTTGTGCTTAATTGAATATGGTGAAATTGATTTGTGGTGTCTGCTAGAATAAGAGCCTCTTGAATTTTTGGTTTTCTTTACTTGAGGAAAAGCAAAGTGTCTAAGTTTGGGCTATTCATGAGTGGTGAATTTCCACTCGTTGGTGGCTCTTTTCTTATTTATTTTAGCTTTATTTGGTTTAGGATCGGTACTTTTAATGGGACTTTCTTCAAATTTGCTGGAACATGAAATGGAGAGTGAATTTAGAAGACATTTATAGAAACCGAATGGAATTAGAGCAACAAGAAGTTAAATTGGTTGAAAATAGAACTGGCAGAAATTTGCTCATTGCGACCGCGTGATGTTGACGTCGCGATTGTGGTGCACAAGATATTTTGATGTCACAACTGTCTGGTCAAAGATCGTTATTGCGTGATCTAGTGACACTTCTCATCGCGATCCTAGGAGTTATTTGTTGCGATCACGGATGGCCAAGTGCCTGGTGCTTGGACAGATTTGGAATTTAAAAGAATTGATTCCTACAACCCTTTTTACACTTATCTGCAGTCATTTCTCGTTTAGGAAACATTCCATATCATATTTTAGGATAGTTCTTCATCTCTTAGGTTAGCTTGAAGACTATTTTTAAGAACTTAATCTTGGGTTGAGACATTGAAGGCAAGTCGCCTCACATTTCATTTGTGGATTTGAAGATTGTGTTCTATCTTAGTGAATTTCTTTTACCCTTGTTCATTTCAATGGTCTTAATTTCTTCAAATGTAGGTGTAATTGTGTGTATGAAATAGGGGATTTGTGCTAGAAATAGACAAAGTTATTTGGGTATTTCATTTATTCCTCTTTTTATTTTAAGATTTCTCGTTTGCATGTTTGATTTTATGAAATAGGTTCAATCTAGTTGTCATGTTTGAATTTCTGGGTTGAGAGTGCACACTCAATCTTATCTTTTGATCTTCATGGGTTGCTCGAAAATAGAATCTATGAATTGGAGAATTAGTTTAATGATCATGTTTGACTTTGATTTCTAGATTTCAAACCGATAGGAGATGATTTAGGTCGACTTGGTTTAATGATAAACTTGCTAGAAATAGAGGTTTAGATTAAGATTGTGGATTGTTTTGCTTCGCGTGATTGTGACAAAAAGGAGTTATCGTGATAGAATCTTTTGAGACCGAAATGAGATTAGGGTTGACTTAAATGATATAGCCTATCTATGATTAAAGGAACTTGGATCGAATTGCAATGGATCATTGAGTGTTTTGATTGAATCCCGGTTTCCAAATTCTCATACATCCCTTGCTTGATATCGTCTTGACCCCATTTGTAGTGTAGTTGGAAAATTTTCATTTTAGTTGATAGTTTAATAAATTGCATGTTTAGATACAAACTAGTATCTGGTTAACCTTTATCTTTTATACTGCGGGTATATTGTTCCGTATGGGATTCGACCCAGACTATTAGTTGGGTATTTTTATTGGCAAAGGTGGCTCAATATTTGGATTAGTTTTGGAACGTGATTTGAGCATTATAAAAATAGTGTCGTTGTTGGGGAACAATTATGTGTATTGAATTGGTTTATGATTTCTAATTTAATTGTTTCTATCTAGATTTTGAATAGTTGGCTTTATTTCATTTTGTTTTGTTTCTATGGATTTTTGTGATCATGACATATTTGGGACTGGTATGCCCCATACCAACCCATGGCCTTGTGGTGAAACAAATGTGATAAGTCAATTGAGTCTTAGGGTCATGGATGAAAAGGTCATTTGGGGAAAGAAAGCCCTACTTCTAGTCTCTCAAGAAAAGGAAAGTTTTCAAAAAAAATGCACCTAGCTCGTAGCTATGGCATGGTCGACTTTGAGTTTGGACTGGCAACTCTTAGGTGTAAGGCGATAAAAACCACGAGGGTGAAAACTCCTCATTATCCAATGGCCACAAATAGCGAAGAAAGGTCTCATGACTTACAACTTGCTTGGTGTGATGAGACAATCCAACTCATATTCGAGATTGAAGTATTTAAAGCCAATGCAAGAGAAAGGATTGAGTTGGATATCGAAGGTATCTTGACCTTTTGCAACCAACCCAAACCAATAACAATTTAAGAAATCAAAATAATTAGCATGATACCAGAGATTCAAGAAAAAGCCAAAAATATCATATATGGCAACTTTAGTTCATATGGAATCGAGAGAATCACTCAAGTGAGAGGTAAGAATGAAATACAATGCTCAAGTGGCCTAGTGAATCTTTGAATCTTACTCTTGCCTAAGGATCGATAACGAAAGAATAATGCGATGTTTGGTAGGAAATTTAAGTCATCAAAGTTGAGAGATCGGGTAAAACGTGTGATTCTCTCTTGCACTCCCCATGCTCTTCTAAATAAATATGATCTAAAGTCGGAGAGAAAGTTCATTCACTCGAAGTGGAAACACAAACGGTAATGTACCCGGTGTCACGTCGCGACGTTACATTACACGCTTGATGGGAGGCAACCCATCGTTATCAAATTTAGTTTAAATTAATGTTTATAATTTCTAAGCTAGGTTTTTTTTTTTTTTTTTACTAACCCTCATAATTTCAAATGCCTTTGGTGTTTTGTTGAACATGTTTGAATGCATAAAATTGATTGGGCTTGAAGTTTGGGTTAAAACACCTTAAGAAATAGGAGTTGGCACAATTTTTGATGCTCAAGTGCTCCTAAGAAATTGGATCGATTGCCCTTTTTCCCTTGCCATCGCCTAAATGGATAGTAGCTTCAGTAATTTTGGCACTCATAAGCTCATCGCGAGAGCCTGAAGACGAGATTGCGATGCGTTAAATCTTCTGGTCTGTGACAGCTAGTGACTTGTTCCGCATTAAGGAAATGTAAAATAGCTATTGATCGTGATCACAGGGATACGAGCCGCAATCATGAGTGAAGGAGCCATGATCGCGATGATACGCGTGAATTTTAAAAGGCATATGTTCAAAATCAGGTTCATTGTACCATTTATCTCCTAAAATAGACTGAAGAACTTCTCCCCCTATAAATTAAATTGCTCCAATCAGTTGTCTTATGCAAGAATCTCCCTTTTTTTTTCTTGATTTCTGTTTGAAATTGGTAAGTAGTTGCCAAAGGGTTGAGTTTCACCCTTAAGTTTAAATAATGATTGGTAGTGAAAAACCTAATTTTATGGAGTTCTGTTGCTTATTATTTTTGTGTATGGGTGTTAACTGATTAAGGGGTTGTTTAAGGGCTTAAAATTGTGTTTAAAATGGCATAAGAATAAGTTTCCCATAACTTGTTCGCTGAAATGCTTAAGTGAACATATTTTTCTAGGCTGAACTTTTTCTATGCGATGGCAATGTGAAAATTTTGAAAATGTTACGATCGTGATGTCTTATCCCACGATCATGATAACATGAAAAGGTGGGGCTCGCGATTGCAAGTATCCATTTCACAATCGTGATGAGTCGTCTGCCCGGCATTCAAAACTGTCGAAAACAATAGTTTTGCCCCCGCTACCTAACTTTATTTTTCACTTATTTGTTGGGCCTAATTTCTTGATAATTCAATGTTTTACATGCCTTTGCATTCTTTTGACCTGTTTGCATCTTGTATAGGTACCAAAATTCGCAAAAGCATTGCTGACAACGTCAACCCTATTAAACAATAAACACAAGAAAATATTTTTGGAGATAAAATCATATATGGAAAGAGGTTTTGTGGCCGCTAAATGCCACTGACTCCATGACCGCTTACTCATAAAGAATATCACAAGAGAGAGGAGTCTTTTCTTAACCAATCTTCAAGAACACATATTAGAATTCTATGGGTGATTGGAGACTAGTAGATGGATGTGTTCGCTGATGAGCATATAATGGTAAATTACTTGGTGGTTCGATAATTTTATGTCAATTTTACAAAGACCGACTTCTCTTGTGACTTGGTAGTTACGGTCTGGGTAAACAAGTTTTTGCTGACTCCACAAGGATCAACAATTACTATGTCTTCCCGATGCTGACAATGAAGTTCACATGACAAGGGCAGGAAAAGTGGGTCAGGAGTTGTCTGTAGCACACTTAAATGGTTCCCATAGGCGTAAATGGATCAAGAACAATCACAATATTGAATCCTCAGAGTTCACGATTGAAGCCAAAACTTGGCTTTTCATCAATTGCATTTGGAGTGATTCCTTCGAGGAATGGGACCGATATGTCTCTTAGTAGGGCACTTTTGATTTATGCCATCATGGAAGGGATTCGTATTAATGTTGGGAAGATCATTGTGCATCAGATTCAGGAGGTCGTCTTGGAAGGAACATAAAGTCTCTCCTGTTGTTTTTTTATTTCTTATCTATGCCTCTCAGATGGGGTGGAGCCATATGAGGGAGATAGCATGAGGATTCTAGATGGTCCTACACATCCACTTAAAAACAAGGGCTTGGGCTTGTAACTAATAAGAGAAAGATTGATGTGCTAGATAGGGCATTTGGCACATTCACTTAGAACACTACTTCATTTGGTTCAACTTCCATTCTTCTTCGAGCTGAGTTATTATGGAGTGGACCAAAAGCACAAGTCCATTTATCAAGACAAATCCATGTTATGGACACTCAAATTTACTTACTGTCGCGACCCAAGGTAGCCCCTACACGTAACATGGAATATAGGACCCCCAGAGGCCCTTTACGAGTCACTTAGCCTTAATCATACAAGTAATAGAATATCAACGAGATGGAGAGAAACATTTCAAGTCTAAAAGATTGTATCAAAGTAGAGCGAAAGTCTAAACATTATCTCAAAGTCATCTAGTACATAAGAATCAATCTGGGCGTAGCCCGTACATCATGTTCAAAAACTTACAATAAAGAAAGAAAACTGAAAAACAATGAAAATACGTCCTCAAAGCATGAGGACTCACCGAGGCTTGAAATTTCCTCAACAAACTCTAGCCACGAACCTAGGAACCCTGACTGTCGGACCCTACATTTTGAAAAATGTAGACAAGAGTATGTGTTAGTAAAAAATATATACGAAGTACGATAGCCCTGCATAAAAACATATAAAACATTCTAAAAAGGGACATTTCCATAACATGCAATGACCAATCTAAAGCATGAATTTAGGAGTTAGGAAACATAAAACATAAAACATAAAACATGGTCAATGCAAGCTAACATCATTAAAACATTCATGAGATACTTATAAAAGTAACCTTAGTTCATTATTGTGGGAGATATACCTTTAACCGACATATAATACCATGTGAGCTAACAACAAGGAATCTAGTGTCTACCCAACACCGAAAAGGGGTGTCCTACTTTCCAAGGTAAGTCCATGAACGTCTAGCTTATGTGGATCCACTAGCTAATGTCTATCTAAGAAAATCATCCTATAGGGGCACATAGGTATGGGATAAATAGATTGCTTCTAGAAACCCGACCTCTGCTAACATGAGAGTTTCCATCCAAATATCCTCTCAATGCAAAGCGTAAATCCCACTAAATAGTCAATTTCTTAACTTGTTCTTATTATTCATTGTAGGGAACGTCATCTTGCCAATCCAAGCTAAGTCATATGTCATCCATGAAAAGGTATCATTCAATAACCAATCCAAGCTAGGTTTAATTAGAAGAGACCCTTAAATCTTTTATTCCAAGTGTAGTTGAGAAAACCTTTCAACCCTAAGAATCATGTATGTGAGAATGACCTTTTAAATCATACGTTCATGTGTATATGAGAAATACTTTCACAACACAACAATGACAACATTGATACTTCACTCTCCAAGTATCCTTAAAATATTTACATCAATTTCATGAAAACATGCTTAATTTCATAATCTCTTGTTTCATAATTTAAAATCCACATCATATGATCATAATTTGGAAAACATGGGAGTTGCATGGGTTCATGAGGGATCATCATAAAAACATGAGATCAACTCAAAGCATGCATAAAAGATCATAGATCAATCAATTAAATCAATAATCAAGAGACCCATAACATGGAAGAAAACTGTAACTCAATAGGGGAATTCTAACTTTATATATTGGAGAATTTGGGAACTACATGGATGAAAGGGTTCCATGGATGAAAACAATCATACCTCAATGCCAATTGCTTAACTTTAATGGTGGAATTGGAGACTTGATTTGAAACTCTAGGTTTAGTCGTTTTTTTTCAAGTCTTTTAGAGAGAGAAATATTTGAGAGGAAGACTTGTTCTTCTTTTGTAAATTTGAGAGAATGACTTGAACTGGTTGATTTTAGGGTTAAAATCAGTTATATATGGGTTCTAGGTAAGGGCAAAATGACATAGTATCTAGATAACATAATTAGGAAACAACCCAACTTACCCTGACTTACATCTGAAACGAACACCCAGATGGAGGCCCTCACGAGCCGTTAAGGATTTCATTGGCCGAGGAGGCAGCCGTGGTCCTTGACCAGTGGCCTGGGGGGAGGTTACTTGTGGCCTTGCCCCTTCACGACCACCTTGAAGAGCCGTTTGGCTCTTCAAGACCCGTCTAGAAGCTCGTGGGAGGATCATAGCCTTGAGGTGGATTCTGCCTACCCTTCACGGGCTCAACCACGAGCCATGGTGTCCTTCACGACCTGTCTAGGGCTTCATGAAGGATACCATGGCTCACGTTTGGGCTGGTGACCTCCCACTTGACCCCTTTCTTAGACTCTTTGATTCCGAGGTGTTACAGTATCTCCCCCTTGGGAACATTCATGCTCGAATGGGATTCTAGACATCACATGAAGGAAAGGAACTAAAATCTAGCAGCCAGACATGCATGCAATCAGATAAATGCACATATTCGAGCATGAAACATCAACTCCAAGCTAAAGCGTGTTCAAAATACATCATATCATGAAGTTTTTATGAAACTCATACTCAAATGCACATAAACATGTAGAAATCAATCAAGTTGACATATTTTCTCAAAACTTAAGTTTTTTCATGAACATGCATAAATGAGAAAATCATGGGAATATCTAAGACACATGACACCAAAGAGTAAACCATAAGGAACTCAATACCTCAAGCTAGAGTAGGGTTAAAAGGAAAGAGATGAGGATAACAGAACATCATATCGTCCTCGGCCTCCCAAGTAGCTCCCTAAACTAACCAATTCCTCCAAAACACTTTTATGGAAGTAACTTCTTTATTTCTAAACTTCTTGACTTGCCGGTCTAAAATCTCAACCAAAACTTCCTCAGAAGATAGATTCTCCTTGAATCCCAAATCTTCTAAGGGGACTGTAGTTGTCGAATCACCAACACCACCGATTCCAATTCATTAGGGAATTCTAGTTCATAAACAACCTTACTAATACGTCTTAAAATTTAATATGGGCCTACATATCAGGGACTAAGCTTCCCTCTCTTCCCAAATCTCACTACACCCTTGATAGGTGAAATTTTCAAATAGACTTAATAATTTACCTCAAAATCAAGGTCTCTTCTTCTAACTTCGGCATATAACGTTTGTCGACTTTAAGCCATTTTCAACCTTTCTCTAATAAGTAAAAACTTTCTACATAGCCTCATGTACCAACTCGGGACCTATTAGGGAAACTTCACCCATCTCAAACCAACCTATAGGAGATGTACACCTCCTACCATGCAATGCCTCAAATGGAGCCATACTAATACTTCTCACGACCGAGGGTTACCCCCCTAGATGTAACAAGGCACATAGAACCCTGAAAGGCTCTATGTAAGCCACTTAGAATATCATAACATAAGAATAGAACAATAAAGAATAAAACACATTTCAAGTCTTAAAAGGTTTTTCATAAAAGAAAGCGGAAGTCGAGACTTATCTCAATATAGCCATTTATTAGAATACTTGAATGAAATAGGGCCTAGCCCATACAACATAATCCGAAAAGGATATACAAAAAATGAAACTACAATATAAAAACATCCATCCTCGAAGCAAGAGGAATCACCAACAAGCTCAGAGAATAAGCAAATCCCAGTTCTAGCCACTAGAATGATCACCTCGAGAACCGGACCCTACACTTGGGGAAAATGTAGGAAAAGCCGGCATTACTACAAATATGCACTAAGTAAGATAGCCATTCATAAAAACCTATAAAACATGCAAAAAGGGACATTTAATTATAAATCATTCTATATTCAAAGTTTGAACATCATCATATAGATAGTTGGAAATCATAACTCATAAACATAGCCCATATATAGATTCTCATATAATAAGAGAACCACTTCATACACACCCTCAAAGTCTACTTGTGCAATGGATGGATAAGACCCCATAAATCCCACCCATGCTAAGTAAACCTCTTTAGGTCATCATCATCAATTAAGCCTTTAAACTCCTAAACAAAATTAATACAAAGCTCACCACAACATAAGAGGAACCTCAAAGCATACTTGTAGAAGGCATGAATGAGACCCCATAATCTCACCCATACTAAGTACCATTTTAGGCCATCACTCATGTTAGTAATCTCTTAAAACTCTTGAACACTATAAGGTACTTCTCAAGCACATCCTAGTTCCTCACTACATTGAACACTTCAAATACTTTCTTAAGTACATCTTAGTTCATTATTGTTTGGAACTCTAAGAGGTGCTTCATCAAGAATGTCTTAGTTCATTAGCTTTGAACTCTAGCAGATGCTTCTTAAAACATATCTTAGTTCATTAAGTTTGAACTCTATGAGATACTTCTTCAAGCATATCTTAGTCCATTAAGTTTGAACTCTAGGAGATGCTTCTTACAGAATATCTTAGTTCGTTATTAATCTTGTTGTAGTTGGGATATAGCCTTAACCGACATGAGAGCATGTGAGCTATCACATGATCCCTCCCGATGTTACCCATACCATCAAGGGTTGGTCTACTTGCCTAAGGTAGAACCAGTTTATTAGCTTAGTTTGATCCACTAGCTAACTTTCCTACGAGGCACGTAGTTATGGGATACGGAGATTGCTACTAGAAACACGAACTCCACTAGGTGAAGGCTTCTATCTCATGAGACACACTTTGCGAAAACTGGACTCTACTAGGTGAGAGTTCCCATTTTGGAAGCCCAGCCACAACTAGGTGGGAACCTCCATCTCATTTCAATATTCACTATGTGCTAGGCATAAATCCCACAAGATAGTTATTAAGTCAGTACTTTGACTCAAGTTTCATGGAAAGATGTCCTTGACAATCAATCCAAGTTAATTCACTAGAATAACTATATAGACCATGCGTGAGCAAGTATCACCATCCATGTTCTAGTTATTAAGGCTTTTTAGCCTTTGGTTCAATTAGTTGAGGAAAACCTTTCAACCCTAGAACCATTACTATGTGAGATCAACCCTTAAATCAGCCAACAACAACAACCCAATCATAATGAATAACACTTTACTCTCAAAACATCATTAAAGTATTTACATAAATATCACAATCATGCATAATTCTCATACTTTACCCTTCAAGGATAAAATATCATATTCAATCAACACTTCTAGAATTCAAGCATTAGACATGGATTTAATCATAATTTCATGTGAATCTATCACCACATACATCAATTCATACAATTTACCTTTCACCAATAAAGACCCACATCATATCATCAATTTTGACAAATATAGGAATTTCATGGGTTCTTGGGGAATTAATCATAAAAACATAGGAAAATCATCAAGTAATACTTGAAATACAAAAATTCAAATATAAAGAATCGTCTTTTAAAGTAACCCATGACTTTGGAATCAAACCCTAACGTTGGGGATTTTTTATCTTTGAAATTGGTGTTTTGAAGGGACTCCATGGATGAAGATCTACCATACCTTGATCACAAAGCACCTATGAACTTGTGAGAGAAACCTTGCTTCTTAAACCCTTGCTTTTGTCATTATTCTTCTTCTTCTTCATGGAACTTTCTAGAGAGAGAATTTTTGGAGAAGATGTTTTTGGGAATATAATTTGGGTCTTGGGATTTAATGAGGTGAATGGGTTGGTTTATGAATTAAAAAGGCTTATACATGTGTATTAAAACAATACAAAATGAGCTCACTGAACACTAACTTAAAAAGGAATTACCTAAAATAACCCCCACTTTAAGTGGGGTGCCCAGGCTTCACGACCAACCTCACGAACCGTCAAGGGCACCACATCCATTGAAGGTGCCCATGGTCCCTTGCCCAGTAGCTATGCTACCTATACATGACCCCCACAAAGTGAAGCCAACCCCACGAGCCTTCCCGGGAACCGTGGTCTTCACCACTGGCCGTGAAGTGGCTCGTTAAGGTGAGCCAACCTTGGGGCAGCCTTGGTGAGCTACTTCCTCACCACCACGGGTGGCACCACGTGTCGTGGTGGCCACCACAAGATGTGAAGGCTCTCGTGGTCTAGGGCATTGCCTTGTCAGCTTGGGGCAGCCTTGGCTCATGCCTTGGCCCTTGCCCCTTTGCCTTGGCTCATGCCCTCAAGCCTTGACTTGTAGCCTTCTAACTTATCCCTAGTTGGCCTACTAAACTACGGGGTGTTAAATTATCTCCCCCTTGAGAACATTCATCCTCAAATGAGGATCTCGACACCTTACGGAAGTAAAGACTCAAGACTAGCAACCCATCATGCATGCAACATCAAAACAATGCTCAAAACGAAGGAGGAAACATCAACTCCATCGCAAATACACTCAATGCATCACAAGGTAGTAGGCACTACATCTAACAACACATTACGCATGAAACTTCAAATTTCTCATCTCTTTTAAGGATGAACTTCCTTCTCCAAGCTAAAATCATGCTCAACACAATCTCATGTAGTCAATATGAAATATACTCTAAAAAATCATAACTAAAGCAAGTTCGAGAATTCATCTCATGAAGCATATAGACAACTCATACTTAGTGCACAACAACATGAGGAAAATCAATCATATAACTCTTTTTATTTCAAAACATAAAATTTCATGAACATGCATAACTTAATGAGATCATGGAAATATCTAAAACACACATGACTCCAAAACATAAAACAAGCCAAGGGGAACTCTTTGTCTCAAGCTAGAATAGGAATAGAAGGAAGGAGAAGAGGATATTGGGACTTCATATCGGCCTTGGCCTCCCAAGTAGCACCCCCACCTAAATCCTAACTGAAAGGTCACTCCACAACCTTGTTATGTAGGCACACCATCTCCACCTTGGGAGGAAACCTCTACTAATTCCTTAACTACCACCTCTTTCAAGTCAATCCTACATGACATAACCTGAAACTCATAATAACCTTTCCGGGTTCTAAAATCATTAGAGGTCTAACAAAATGCAACCCATCCCTACCAAGGATAACATCAAAGTCTAACAAGTAGCATCGTGATCTAATAAAAATTAAATCTATATGAAAATTATCAACATACTAGTGTTTTCATCCGGAGAGCTTCCTTGGTCATCTCTAGACCGGAGTGCATAGAAACGGTTTTGCTTGGGAGTATTGGAATCCGGACCTCTACGGGAAACTTTATTGGCCTATATCCCTTTAGCATAAGTATTGGGAAATCTCTTATCTTGTGACCATCATTATCACAACCATAACAATCATCCTTGTCGGCTAGACACCTACCAAAATGCTTCCTTCCACACTTAGTGCAAGTAGGCTTAAGCAACATAGATTCACTATTACTCCCTCTTTAAGGATTAGGGTTAGACACCCTCTATTGGTTTTACCCATGAGTATTGGGGGAAACATGATTGGAAAGACTTTGTTGGGTCCTAGATTGACCATATACATCATATCTAGCATTAGAGAAGTTCCCATAACAGATTGTAGCTCTCTTTACCTCCCTATTCTTTTCCTTGAGTTTCTCTTCTTCCATTTGTTGGGAATACACCATGAGACGTGAAATATCCATATACGGGATAAGCATTGCCGTACGACATTCTTTAACTACATGTTAGACACTCCCATCACAAATTTATTCATCTTATCCCTTGAATCCGCTACCATAGTTGGAGCATACTTGGATAATTGGGTGAACTTTAGAGCATACTCTTTCACACTCATACCTCCTTGTCGAAGGTTAATGAACTCTTGCATCTTATCTTCTCTCAACTCTAGGGGAAGAATCTATCGAGAAATTCCAATTTAAACACATCCCATTCTATCGAGACCGCTCCTACGGGTTTCTCACCCTTCCACTGATCATACCATACTTGAGCAACAACTATCAATTTTTTAGGCGGTTACCTCCTCCTTCTCTTGTGGGGACACCCCATAATATCAAGTACTTTATAAACCTCATCGATAAAACTTTGAGGATCATCTTCAAATTTGGAGCCATGAAATTCGGGAGGATTCATTCTAGCAAAATCCCTAATCATGAAGTTGCCGAATTCACATTAGGATTAACATGAGTCACAAAATCTATATTAGCCTTAACCATCACAAATTGATCTTGAGTCGTCAAAGCTTGGGCCAACATTTGAAAAGCTGACCTAACCTCCACATCTGACATAGCCGAAGGATTAATCGGAGCTTGATTAGCTTGAGGAGCTTCTTCATTCACATTGTCACCCTCCATTATTATTGTGTTTGTTCTTCGTGTATTCATATCCTGAAGAACATAAGGCAAGGATTAAGAGAGATCTTATAGAGTTAAACTCTATGGCAGGACTTAGTGTAATGAAGAAGTGAAGTTTCCTAATCATCTTGTAGCCTCTCAATCATAAATGTGGCGCGCTTCACATTATGAACAAGACTCTACTAGATATGGCTTATGAGACATCATCCTAGAATCTTTCTAAACCTCGTGCTCGAATTACCAAGTTTGTCACGACCAAAGGGTATCCCCTATATGTAACAAGGCACATAGAACCCCGAAAGGCTCCATGTAAGCCACTTAGAATATCATAACATACGAATAAAACAATAAAGAGTAAAACATATTTCAAGTATTAAAAAGCTTTTCATAAAAGAAAGCGGAAGTCTAGACTTGTCTCAATATAGCCATCTATTACAATATTTGAATGAAATAGGGCCTAGCTCATAAAACATAATAAAAAAAGGAAATACAATAAATGAAACTACAATGTAAAAACATCCATCCTCGAATCATGAGGACTCACCAACAAGCTCGGAGAATAAGCAAATCCAAGCTCTAGACACTAGAATGATCACCTCGAGAACCAGATCCTACACTTGGGGAAAATGTAGGAAAAGTAGGCGTTAGTACAAAAACACACTAAGTATGATAGCGATGCATAAAAACCATTAAAACATGCAAAAAGGGAAATTTCATTATAAATTATGTTATATGCCAAGTTTAAACATCATCATAGGGAAATCATAATTAATAAACATAGCCCATTTACAGATCATCATAGCGTAAGAGAATCACTTCATACACACCCTCAAAGTCTACCTGTGCAATGCATGGATAAGACACCATAAATCCCACCCATGCTAAGTAAACCTCTTTAGGTCATCATCATCAATTAAGCCTTCAAACTACTAAAAAAAGTTAAGACAAAGTTTACGACAACACAGGAGGAACACTTCATTAATAACCACAAATCATACTTGTGCAAGGCATGAATGAGACCCCATAATCTCACCCAAACTAAGTACTACTTTAGGCCATCACTCATGTTCGTTATCTCTTAAAACTCTTGAACACTATGAGGTACTTCTCAAGTACATGCTAGTTCCTCACTACATTAAACACTTCGAAATACTTCCTTAAGTACATCTTAATTCGTTATTGTTTTGAAATCTAGGAGATGCTTTTTCAAGCATGTCTTAGTTCAATAGGTTTGAACTCTAGGAGATGCTTCTTCAAGCATATCTTAGTTCATTAAGTTAGAACTCCAGGAGATGTTTCTTCAAGCATATCTTAGTCCATTAAGTTTGAACTCTAGGAGATGCTTCTTCAAGCATATCTTAGTTCTTTATTAATCTTGTTGTAGTTGGGATATAGCCTTAACCAACATGAGACCATGTGAACTATCCCATGATCCCTCCTTATGTTACCCACACTGTCAAGGGTTGGTCTACTTGCCTAAGGTAGAACCGGTTTATTAGCTTAGTTGGATCCACTAGCTAACTTTCCTACAGGGCACGTAGTTATGGGATATGGATATTGCCACTACAAACCCTAACTCCATTAGGTGTTGGCTTACATCTCAAAAGACATACATTGGGAAAACCGAACTCAACTAGGTGGGAACCTCCATCTCATTTCAATATCCACTCGGTGCTAGGCCTAAATACCACAAGATAGTTATTAAGTCTCTACTTTGACTCAAGTTTCATGGAAAGATGTCCTTGACAATCAATCCAGGTTAATTCACTAGAATAATTATATAGACCATGCATGAGCAAGTATCACCATCCATGTTCTAGTTATTAAGGCTCTTTAGCCTTTGGTTCAATTAGTTGAGGAAAACCCTTCAACCCTAGAACCATTACTATGTGAGATCAACCTTTCAATCAGCCCACAACAACAAACCAATCATAATGAATAACACTTCACTGTCAAAACATCATTAAAGTATCTAAATAAATCTCATAATCATGCATAATTCTCATACTTTACCCTTCAAGGATCAAAGATCATATTCAATCAACACATCTAGAATTCAAGATTTAGACATGGATTTAATCGTAATTTAATGTTAATCTATCACCATATACATCAATTCATACAATTCACCTTTAGTCAATAAAGACCCACGGCATATCATCAACTTTGAAAAATATGGGGATTTCATGGGTTCTTGGGGAATTCATCATAAAAACATAGGAAAATCTTCAATTAATAGTTAATATACCATAATTCAAACTTTAGTATTGATTTTTAAAGGAACCCATGACTTTTGAATCAAACCATAACTTTGGGGATTTTCTATCTTCGAAATTGGTGTTTTGAAGGAACTTCATGAATGAAGCCTATCCATGGATGAAGAGCTACCATACCTTGATCAGAAAGTCCCTATGAATTTGTCAGAGAAACCTTGCTTCTTGAACCCTAGCTTTTCTCCTTCCTCTATATCTTCTTCTTCTTTGAACTTTCTAGAGAGAATTTTTGGAGAAGATGAACTTTTTTGGAATATAATTTGGATCTTGGGATTTAATCAGGTGAACACCCAAGCGGGACAATCAATGAACATCTCGAACTAACTTATTCTTATGATCCTCGATGTGAGCAACACTTCCCATAGATAATCGACTAAGGGCATTTTCCACCACATTTGCCTTACCAGGGTGATAGAGAACACTCATATAATAATCTTTCAATATTCTAGCCACCTTCTTTGGCAGAGATTTAGATCCTTTTGATTAAACACATATTCCAAACTCTTGTGGTCAGTAAAAACTTCCATATGAACACCATACAAATAATGCCTCCAAATCTTTAACGCAAAAGCAACCGCCGCTAGTTCAAGGTCATGGGTAGGATCATTATTCTCATGAATCTTAAGTTGCCTTGAAGCATAGGCAATAACTTTCCCATTTTGCATAAGCACACATCCTAGACCAATTCTCGAGGCATTATAATAAACAACAAAACCATCAGTCCCTTCAGGTAAAGTCAACACAAGAGCAAAAGTAAATCTATTCTTTAATTCTTGGAAACTCTTTTCACATTTTTCGTACCATATGAACTTAGACTTAATTTGAGTCAATGTTGTCAATGGAGAGACAATAGACGAAAAACCCTCAACAAACCTTTTGTAGTAACCAGCAAGACCCAAGAAACTTCTAATATCTGAAGGGGATAGAGGTCCAAGCCAATTCTTAACTGCATCCGTCTTCTTAGGATCTATCTTACTTGAAACAATATGACCAAGAAAAGCCACAAACTTTAGCCAAAAGTCGCATTTTGTAAACTTTACAAAGAGTCATTGGTCCTTTAGAATTTGCAACACAATCTTCAAATGATCAATGTATTCACCCTCACTCCTCCAATAGATCAATATATCATCAATGAACACAATCGCGAAGATGTAAAGGTATTGTCTAAACACTCTATTCATCAAATATATAAATGTCGCCGGAACATTAGTCAAACCAAAAGAAATGACCAAAAACTCAAAAATGACTATACCGGGTTATAAAAGTTGTTTTCAGAATATCCTCTTCTTTCACCATCAATTGGTGATAATCCGACAATAGGTAAATCTTAGAAAAGTAACTTACCCCTTGAAGTTGGTCAACCAAGTCATCTATCCTTGGGAGAGGATACTTATTCTTGAAGGTAAGCTTGTTCAACTACCGATAGTCCATACAAAGATACAGAGAACAGCTTGTGTCGGGAGATGTTTGGTCAAGTCCTATAACGAGCAAAACCCTCGTTTTGGATCAGCATTAGTCCTATTTCAGGTGCAAAGCCTCTTCAATAAAGACCTCTTTTTTTTATTTCACCATCATTTTTTCTACCAAAAAAGACTGGAGCACCCCAGGGGGAGATACTCAGTCGGATGAATTCCTTATCCAACGGATCTTTGAATTGCTCATTCAACTCCTTAAGTTCTACTGGAGCCATTCAGTAAGGAGGAATATAGATAGGTTGCGTATCTAGGAGAAGGTCAATACCAAAACCTATTTCCATTTCAGTAGAAATACCAGGTAAATCACTTGGGACCACTTCCGAAAACCCATTAACAATGTGAAGTGACTCAAGAGTAGGTTTTTCGGAATCTACCTCCCTCACCCTAATTAGATGGGTCATGCAACCCTTAGAAATTATCATTCTACTTTTAAGACAACAGACAAACTGACCTTAGGCATAGAATTTTCCCCTTTCCATCTAGGAAGAGCTCATTTGGAAATTGAAACTTGACTACACGAGTTCTGCAATCAATAGAAGCATAACATGAGTGCAACCAGTCCATGCCAAGGATAACATCAAAATCTAGCATACCAAGATCTACAAGATCAACAAGGGTAGCTATATGGGATAAAAAGATGGGACACGTTCCATAGACCATCTTAGCCACAATAGAATCACAAACATGAGTAGAGACAAAAAAGGGATCTAACGACACATCTGAAAGAATATCAAATCTCATAGCCACATATGACGTCACAAAATACAAGGTAGCACTGGGGAAACTAAAGAATAAACTTCAAGTTGAAAGACCTTCAACATATCGATAACCAAATCGGAAGAACCCTTTTGCTCGTGGTGAGTCTGAAGTGTATAGAATTTGTTTTGCTATGGGGACGTTGGACGCAAACCACTAGGAGGAGCTTGCTTACCCTCTCTTCCTTTAGCCTTAAACATCGGGTAATCCCTAATCTTATGACCTATTTTACCACAATCTAAACAACAAGTTAAGTTGGCTAAACAATCGCCCTCGTGCTTCTTTCCACACCTATCACAAGTAGACATAGGAAATGAAGATCCACTACCATTCCTTCTTGAGGCTTAGTGTTAGGTACCCTATCTTTGTTGAACTTAGGAGGAGCTATGGAGGAAGCTTGGTTGGAGAACCTTTGTCGAAAGATAGAACGACCATGTCCATCAAACCTTGCATGAGAGAAGTTACCATCACCAATCTTAGCCCTCCTTGCCTCCCTAGACTTTTCCTTAACTTTATCCTTTTCAATTTGTTGAGTATGAACCATGAGATGAAAAATATCCATATCATGGATAAGCATAGAGGTAGGACATTCCTTAACCACCATTTTGGATAAACCCAAAACAAACTTACTCATCAATGCCCTAGAATCGACAATCAAATAAAGGTCATAGCTAAAAAATTGTGTGTACTTCAAAGCATACTCTTTCACACTCATGCTCCTTGATAAAGGTTCATGAACTCAAGCACTTTTGCACCCCTCATCTCAAGGGGAAAGAACCTACAAAGAAAAGTAACTCTGAACTTTTCTGAATCGAGAGGACCCGCATCTTCCTATCTCCCTGCTTTCCATTGGTTGAGCAACATTTGAGAGACACCCTTAAGTTGCTACGCGGAAAACTCCACTGTTTCCACTAGTGTCACTCACATGATCATCAACACCTTGTAAACCTCATCAATGAACTCTTGGGGATCTTCCTCAAGATTAGAACCATGAAACTCTGGGGGGATTCATTCTAGTGAAGTCCCTTACTCTAGATACCGTCGTACCCACTTTTACGTTCACATAAACCACAACATCCATATTGGCTTGGGCCGTCATGGCTTGACCTAATACTTATTTGTGTATAAGCCATAAACTCTGTATAAGTAAATTGCTCGGCCAAAGGATTAACTGGTACTTGAGGAGCTAGAGAAGGATTTCCTTATTCACATTCTCTCTCGCATTCCTTCTACCAAAAGCTTGTAACACACTGTATTCGAAAGGAGAAATAAAACCAGAATTTTGTAAATTGTAGGTGCAAACTACGAGGGCCACCTATGGGCCGTGGGTGGGACAACAGAGCCTTAGGTGTGGTTTGTGGATAGCACTGCCTAGGGGGTGGTGTAGAGGTCCAGGACCACGGCCAGACCTACGGACCGTAAGTCAAACCACGGTCCGTGGTCAGGGTTCGTTGTTCGAGACCCTAAAATCTTAGTCCCTGACCACCAACCACTAGTGTGCAGGATGGATCGTAGGTATATCCACGGTCCGTCGATGGTGTTGTCGTGGGTCAAGGGCTGGTAGTTATTTTCAGGGTTAGTTGGATATTTTTCTAATTAATTAGTTCATATACTTTGTCGTTTCGCCTATGTTTAGGACCCCTTTATAATACTTTTTACCCCCAAATTCATCCCATTTATTTCATTCTTCCAAATTCCCAAAACAAACCCAATTCCTCTCAAATATTTCTCTCTAGAAACTGGAAGAAGAAGAAGGATTCACCTAGGGTTTCAAGCTAAGGTTTCAATTTCTCCATTGAAGGCTAGAATTTGGAGTAAAGGTATGATAGTTTTCATTCATGGACCCCCTTTAATTCATGGAGTTACCAAATCTCTCTATTTCAAATGGTAGGAATTCCTCACTTGAGTTAGGATTTTTTTCGATTAGCATGGGCTCTTATCATTATTAATTTAAATGCTTTCATTATGAATTTCTATGCATGAATTGATGAAATGCAATTATTTTATGATGAATTCCACTATGAACCCATGTGATCCCTATGTTTTCAAGTTATGAACTATATGTTGTGGGATTTTGATCTTTAAGGAAGAGTTTTATGAAATTAAGCATGAATTACTAGTTTTACATGAATTTATGATGAAATCCATATCTAATCCATGTTTCCTAAGAGTTGATGGTTGAAATCGGGTTTTGACCTCAAGGAGGTGAATAATTGACTTATGCATTGTTTTATAAAATCTATGCCAATATTTTAAGGGTGCTTTGAGAGTAAAGTACCAATGATGATAATGTTGTGGTGTGAAAGGCTATTATAACTAAAACACATGCTAGCATGATGTGAAAGGTTTTCTCACATAGAAAGGATTCTTAGGTTGAAAGGCTATCTCACCTAATTGAATCAAAGACTAGGATCCATCTGAATAAAACTAGCTTGAATTGGTAGGCCAAGCATACCCTTTCATGATTAATGAAGTCAAGTAAGAAATGACTATTTCTTGGGAATTTGTTCTTAGCACCGAGTGGATATTGACAATGAGATGGAAGCTCTCCCGTTAGTAGAGGCCGGGTTTCCAAAGTAATCCCATAAAATGGAAGCTTCCTCTTTAGTAGAGGACGGGTTTCTAGTAGAAATCTCATTATCCCATAACTATGTGCCCACATAGGTTGATTAACTAGTGGATCCCTTTAAGCTAGAAGTTCATGGTTCTACCTTGGGCAGGTAGAACACCTATTTCGCTGTGGGGTAGACAATAACTCACATGGTCTCAATGTCGGTTAAGGCTACTTCCCCACAATTAGTTATAATGAACTAAGGTTACTCAAGGAGTATCACATATGACTTCAAAAATGTTAAAGAAGAAGTTTTCTTACATTAACAATGATTTCTGACTTATGTTTTTATAACTTTCTTATTATGTTTTAGCTTGGTCAATTGCATGTAATGAAATGAAATGTCACTTTTTAGCATGTGTTAAATGTTTTATGCATGGCTATCATACTTGGTACATTGTTTTGTACTAACGCATACTCTTGTTGACATTTTCCCAAATATAGCATCCGACAT
Source organism: Solanum tacnaense (assembly GCA_029582525.1). Lineage (NCBI taxonomy): Eukaryota > Viridiplantae > Streptophyta > Magnoliopsida > Solanales > Solanaceae > Solanum > Solanum tacnaense. The sequence continues at coordinate 27,601 of JAJOOD010007451.1, read as the reverse complement.
ACAGGTTTCAGGGTCTCGTGGCTAGTAGTTGAGTTCGTGATTTCCTGAGTTTGGTGAGTAATCATGCTTCAAGGAAGGATTTATTATTTTAGTTTTTTTCTTGTATTTCCCATTTGAACATGATGTATGGGCTAGGCCCAAGTTCATTCTATTGAATTAGATGGCTTTGTTTAGACGTGAGTATTAAACTACCACTTTGCTTTTATAAAATGATTTGACTTGAACTGTTTTACTCTTATTATTGTACTTCTTATGTTATGAGAGCTAAGTGGCTTTTATGGAGTCCTTTGGGGTTCTATATGCCATGTTACATCTAGGGTGTACCCCTGGGTCGTGACAAACTTGGTAATCAGAGCACAAGGTTTAGAATGGTCCGAGGATGTCTCATAAGCCACGTCTAGTAGAGTCTTTTTCACAATTTTGAAGCGCGCCACATTTATGAATGAGAGGCTACATGATTAGGAAACTCCAAGTCTTTCATTACACTTAAGTCGTGCGATAGAGTTTGACTCTATAAAGTCTCTCTCCTAATCCTTATCCTATGTTCTTCAGGATATGGCTACCCGAAGAGCTTATGCTAGAAGTAATTTAAGGTAGAATGGGGAACAAGAAGCTCCTCCCCAAGCTCCTCATGTTCCGGTCGATTCTTTGGTCGAGCATTTGTCTAATGCAGAGTTTAGGGCAGCTTTTCAAGTGTTATCTCAAGTGGTGATGACCTAAGCCATTAGGGAGGTTGTCATTCTCGCAAGCTAAAATATGAATTAGGCGGCTTCAAGAGGGTGGGACTTCACAAGAATGAATCCTCCGGAGTTTCAATGTTCCAAAGTTGAAGAAGATCCTCAAGAGTTTATCGATGATGTCTATAAGATTTTGATGATCATGGGAGTTATGCCAGTAGAAAAGGCGGAGTTGGCCGTTTACCAATTGAAAGGTGTGGCTCAAGTGTGCTATAATCAATGGAAGGAAAGGAGATTGGAAGATGCGGGTCCTCTTGATTGGGAGAAGTTTAATCCAGTATTTTTTGATAGATTATTTCCCCTTGATATGAGGGAAGCTAAGGAGCTAGAGTTCATTAACCTTCGACAAGGGAGTATGAGTGTTAGGGAATATGCTCTAAAATTTACTCAATTGTCTAAGTATGCTCCAGCGATGGTTGCTGATTCAACAGCCAAAATGAGTATGTTTGTATCGGGTGTGTCTGAAATGCTAGTTAAAGAGTGCTGGACCGCAATGCTCAGTCATGATATGGTAATCTCTCGTCTAATAGTACAAGACAACAAATTGAGGAGGATAAACTCAAGGAATGTCTAGGGAAGGAAAAAGAGCTAATACCGGTGATGGTAATTTCTCTAACACAAGGTCCAATGGACAAGGTCGTCCAAGATTCCGACAAAGGTTTCCGGTGAAGGTTCCCCCAATGCTCCTCCAATTTTCAACAAAGATAGGGTGTCTAACCATAAGCATCAAAGAGGTAATGGTAGTGGATCTTCTTTGTGTAGGTTTAATTGTACTAAGTGTGGAAGTAAGCACGATGGTAAGTTCCTAGCCGGCACGGATGGTTGCTTCGGTTGTGGTAAGAGTGGTCACAAAATGAGGGATTTCTCAATGCTTATGGCTAAAGCAAGAGAGGGCAAGTAATCCACTCCTATTTGTTCCGGTTCCAACGCTCCTAAGCGAAACCACTTTTATGCTCTCCAAACTAGAGGTGAACAAGAGAGTTCTCTGTATGTGGTTATTGGTATGTTGAAATTTTTCCAACTTGATGTTTATTCTTTACTTGAACCCAGTGCTACTTTGTCATTTGTGACGCCATATGTGTCTATGAGGTTGGATGTGCTCCCTGATGTGTTGTTACAACCTTTTGTTATGTCTACTCTTGTTGATAATTATGTGGTGGCTAAGAGGGTCTATAGAAAGTGTATTGTTTACTTGTCTCATAGAGTCACTCTTGTCAACTTATTAGAGCTTGATATGTTAGACTTTGATGTTATCTTAGGTATGGATTGGTTGCACTCTTGTTATGCATCTATTGATTGTAGAACTCATGTAGTCAAGTTTCAGATCCCGAATGAGCCTATCCTAGAATAGAAGGGGGGATATTCTATGCCTAAGGGTCAATTTGTTTCCTATCTTAAAGCTAAAAAGATGATTTCTAAGGGTTTCTTTTACCATCTAGTAAGGGTGAGGGATGTAGATTTCGAAACCCCTTCCCTTGAGTCGGTCCCTATTGTCAATAAGTTTCCGGATGTGTTTCCAGATGACTTACCCGATATTCCTCCCGAGCGGGACATAGACTTCTATATTGACCTTCTCCATGATACACAACCTATATATACTCCTCCTTATTGTATGGCTTTGGCAGAACTTAGGGAGTTGAAAGAACAGTTGAAGGACTCGTCGGATAAGGGTTTGATTCGACCGAGTATCTCTCCACGGAGTTCTCCAGTTTTGTTTGTTAAAAATAAAGATGGGTCTCTTCGTATGTGTATTGACTATCGTCAGTTGAATAAGGTGAACATTAAGAAAAATTATCCTCTCCCAAGGATAGATGATTTATTAGACAAACTCCAAGGGGAAAGTTATTTCTCTAAAATTGATCTTCGATCGGGTTATCACCAATTGAGGGTGAAAGATGATGACATTCTGTAGACGGCTTTTCAAACTCTGTATGGTCACTGTTAGTTTCTAGTGATGTCTTTTGGTTTGACTAATGCTCCAGCGACGTTTATGGTCGTGATAGATAGAGTGTTTAGACGATACTTCAACAAGTTTGTGATCATTTTTATTGATAATATTTTGATGTATTCAAGAAGTGAGAATGAGCATATTGATCATTTGATGATCATATTGCAAATCCTTAAGGACTAACAACTTTTCGCAAAGTAGCAAATGTGAATTTTGGTTAAGGTCCGTAGTTTTCCTTGGTCATATTGTGTCAAGAAAAGGTATTGAGGTAGATCCTAAGAAGACAAATGCGGTCAAGATTTTTCCTAGACCTTTAACTCTTTCAGCTATTAGAAGTTTTATGGGTTTGGCCAGTTATTATGAAAGCTAAGTGGCTTGTACGGGATCCTTCGTGGTTTAATACGACATGTTACATCTAGGGGGTACATGTAACGCCCCGTAAATTAGTAGACTAAACTAGAGCCAAAAGTTAGGGTTCTAGAGTGTGATGTTGAGAATTAGAGTCGTAGATGAGACTTTATGTGCTTACAATTAGGGGTTTAGTAGTTGAACGTCAAGGTACGTGTTAGACCTCGTAACTTATAAGACCATTTAGATTTTGGTTGAGCATGGGAAGGGCAAGTGCCAAGGCAAAAGGGAAAGCCTAAGCCAAGGGGCCAAGGCTGCCCAACCTTGGCAAGCTACTGCCCAAGGGGTGCATGACCACCTTCACAACCAGTGGTCTTGACCACGGTCCTTCAAGGGGTCCGTGAAGACCCCTTAGCCTTGTGGGAGAGCAAGCCATGAAGTTTAGCTACTGTCTAAGGGACCACGAGCCACTTCACGGCCCGTGGTCATGACCACGACTTGTCGGAAGGCATGTGGTCATGCCTTAGTGGTGTGGAAGTTTGGAATTTTGAGGGGAGCTACTGGTCAAGGGACCATGGGCACCTCCACGGGCCGCGATTCCCTTGACGTATCGTGAAGAGGGGCGTGGTGCCTGGCACCATGGCTGCCTAGTCGAGGGGTTTTTAGTAAATTCCTTTTTAAGTGGTATTAATTGGGGGTCATTTTATATGAGTTTCATTCACCTATTAAGACTATTTTAAGTCATTAACCTCCCATTTTAAGTCACTTTATACAAGACCCAAATCAAAACCCCAAAATCCTGTCCACTCTAATATTTCTCTTTCTAGAAAGACCTCCATTGAAGAAGAAGCTAGAGGTTGAAACTAAGGTCAAAATCAAAGGCTCAATTTCTAAAGGCTTGTGCTAGGTAATTGATTAAGGTATGTTTAGATTTTCATCTATGGGTTATTCAACCCATAGTTTCCCCTAGAATTCCCCATGATTTCTGAAGAGGAACCCCAATCTAAGCTAGGGTTACTTCCAATGTATGGGTTTGAGATGGGTATGATTCCAAATGGTTGGATAATACTTATATATGATTAATTTAGTGTTGATTCATGATATTATGAAGAATTTATGTGAATTCCATGATTAACCCTAAAAATCAAAGTATGTGGGTTTATATCTTTTGATGAGAAATTGATGATTCTTGATAGATTCTCTAGATTTATCATGAATAGAACTTATCCATGATTAGGGATATGAAATCATGAATTGAACTAGACTTATGCATGAATGATAGACCATAAATGGTAATGACAGAATTTGGGACTTTATGATGAATTATGAATAGAATTGCCTATGATTAAGGCTTGTGACTAATATGTCTTGTGATTTAGTCTAGTATGATAATTGTGGAGTAAAGCTTGAATGTAGGGCTTGAAGTCATAATGTTGATCACTAGGGCCTATAGAGTAAGTCTAATATGATGAGTAGCCTGCATATGAATGGTATACTAGAGGTTAGAGTTGTTGTGGAAAGCTTTTACCCACATAACCTATCTTGTACTAAATGAATGCATGTATGTAGAATGTGAAAGGTCTTCTCACATAGAATGACTCTAGAATGAAAGGTTAACTACCTAAAATGAATCAAAGAACGTTAGAATAGAATATCTTGAAGTTGTGATATACGATCCCTTCATGTATTGCTTGTTTATGAAGCATGAGTTAGAAGATGTCATGGTAGCTTGGGATTGAGGGACCCTACTCTCCTAACATTAACTTGAGTTAGCATTGCACGGATGCTTTTCATGGTAGCTTGAGTTAGTATTTGTGGGATGCTATTCATGGTATCTTGCACTAGAATAGGCATGGTAGCCTAGGATTAAGGACATATACTCTCCTAAGGGTAGCTTGAACTAGCCTTGCAAGGATGCTTTCATGGTATCTTGATTTTGTTAGGCCAAGACCTCTTCATGGTAGCTTAGGATTGAGGATTCATACTCTCTTAAGGATAACTTAGGGTTTAGGATCCATACTCTCTTAAGGGTAGGTTGCATCATATTTAATGGTTCCGTGGTAGCTAGGTTCAAATACTTGTAGTCTACCTTGGATAACTTGGATTGCATGATAGTGTGTTTTCCATGGTAATTAGGTCTAGCCTAGTAGTGTTCTATTCTTGATAGTGTAGAATGATAAATAGTAAGCATTGCGTAAGTTAGCCTAAAGAAGTACTTAGTGTGAGTGGTAGTATGGGATGCCATTCATACATGGCACAAGTATGACTTGAATCTACTTATGATGTGTCCTCTTATGTGATGTATGCTTATCTTGGATTGTTGCTATAGTTGCCATCCATGATATGATTGACTTGAGATAGTAGTTCTTTGTCTTTATGTAGTAGGTCAAGAGTGACATCCATGAATTGTAAGCATGAATAGGGTGACTTCAAGATATGCTTAGTATGAGTGGTATTATGGGATGCCCCTCATGTATTGCACAAGTGTGCCTTGAGGTTACTTAGGAGTATAAGTTTTCTTATGACATGAAAACCTAGGTCTTGACTATGAAGGTGAACTATGCCCAAGAATGACTAGAAAGAGGTACATAGCTTGGATGGTAGTATGGGATGCTATCCTTTCCTTGCACAAGTATGCTTTGAGGTGGCTTGTGAAGTAGTTCTCTTGTAATATGAAGAACAAATGTTGAAGTATGTAAATATGAAAGTCTAAATAGAGGCTATGTTATGAACATGATGTATCTCCTATGCTCATTTATTATGTCTTATGTTGACTTATGATTATATGATGCTTATGTTGGAGATTATGCTATGACTTTGTTGTTATCTCTTATACTATATCTTATGTTGACTAACCATTTTGAGATGCTCCTATGATGTTATGCTAGCTTTCATACTTGGTACATTTTGTACTAACGCATATTGCCTACATTCTAATCAAATGTAGGGTGTTGGAGATTGAGTTGCTTTGGAGGCTAGGTTCCTAAGGTGCAAGAAGAGTTGACGAATTGGTGAGTCCTCATAGCTTCGAGGACAAACCACTTATGATTCCTTTATATCATTTCTTTATGTTTTAGACATTATGTGGGCTGCGTCCCAAGTCTTTTATTCAAGAGTTTTAAATAGATGGTTTGAGACAAAGTAGTAGTAAAGACTTCCGTTTGCTTATGAAAATGTTTTTGATTGTATGGTTTAAAGAAGTTTTAAATTTTCTGGTACTTTCTACAATCTTATGTTATGATGATGCTAAGGGATTGTATGTGAACCCTTTGGGGTCAAGTACGCTATGTTACGTCTAGGGGGTATGATACACTCAAATTACACCTCCTTAAAGAAGCATAAACGATTGTTATCTAGTAAAGAACCAAACTTGTAGGTTGAGGTCGATCCCACGAGGAATATGGTTTAGACTTAACTTTAACCCACGATTATATTTATTTAGTCAACGTACTTCCGAAATAGGTAATGAAAGGGGGGGGGGGGGGATTTGTTAAACAAATTCTGGAAATTATGTGAACAATCAATGAACAAGATTCAAACTTTAGGTATTATTAAGATGAGAAAGAAACTAGGGTGTACGCGTTCCCCACAAGCTCATAACACGGTAATCCTAATGATAGTAATCCTTTCCTAGTATATTAAATGTAAAGTGATAAGTTAGGTATCTCTAATTCCTTGGTCCGGCAACTAGAGAATTTCACCCCGCACCTTGGTCCGGCTACGTGTGTATAATTTACTAAACCTTACATTTACCTCATATTAGACATCACATCGATGTATGGCTTAGTTTTCACCCTTGCACCAATCGACATTAGACTATTAGATAGTATCACACTAAATCTATGTTGATAATTCTTTTCTTATTAACTACCTCCTTGGTCCGGAAAGTAGCAACAAGGCGAGTTCTAACGTTTGCAACCGCTAAAAAGACTTCTAAATTACTTACTTACTATTCATACTTTGTTAATCATTCCTGGTTCCCACAACCCTAGTTGTGGATTTAGTTACCCATGCAAGCAAGAACACAATTCATAATTTTAGATGAAGAAATCATGAACTTACGTAATGAGAAGAATAAACCCATAATCTCAACTTGAATTTCAAAGTCAAAATCTTCAAAACGAACTTAGGAAATCAAGAATTACTAAAATTGCAAGATAATCTCCAAAGGCAAAAACTAGAACAAAAGTAATAAAGTCTAACCCCCAAAAAACGAGGTTTACATGCCCTATATAAAGAAAATCATGTCCCACCTAAAATGGAAACGAAATAAGGAATTAAAGTTTCAGGACCCGGTTTTGACCTACGACACTGACCTATGGACCATGGATTGACCTACGGTCCGTAGGTCCCTTCCATGGTTCAGGACTTAGGCAAATTTTCCAACTTCAAAAAATCTTCATCTCTTACGCAATCGATGGATCAACATTACGAACCGTGATTCAATCCACGGTCCGTGGATCCTCCTCCGTAGCTCTATACTTAGAATCTTCAAAATTAGGTACCGGAACCCCCTCTCTAATCATTTGACGGAATAGCAAGACGGCCCGTAGGTCGACCTACGGTCCGTCGTTTGTAATCGTGGTTCCACACTTGGTCAAAATTTCCCTGATTTTCCTTCAAGCCTTGCCTGCCCATCTACGTCTACCATCTACGCAGTGTGACTGGACCTACGGTTTGTAAGTCACGCCCGTAGATGCCCTTTTCTGCACATTGTTCAGTTGTGTCTCTCAACTTCCACGTCCGAACTTATTTCCTGCAAACATTAGAAAAATACAATATACCAATACAAAATGGCCCTAAACACACACAACTCTCGAGTGAAATGTATTTAAAATACTGTAAACTCACAGTATATCAACACCCTCAACTTAAATTCATTGTTTGTCCTCAAGCGACGCACTAAGACTCTAAACGACACTTGTATAGAAACCAAGCATTTAAGCCCAAGCAATCACATGGCTCTCTATCCCGACTCTCTTCTTGAGTGCAAATATTTTCTCTTAGACTCAACAAGCCAATTCATGCGGATCAAAATATGAAACAGATCGACTAATCAACACACAACATACATTGTTTTGCTCTCACCAAGGTACCAACTTTTCGACAATGTAACTAGTGCCCTTACTTCAAATGAAATCCCTTTTTAACACAATGAATATGATATTTAGTACAAGGATTCATTCAACACTCATGCTCAGAAGTAATTTCAAGTACTGTTAGTGCTCAATACCATAGGCTTGCCCTTATTTTCACTGCTTAGACTCTCCAAACTAGTTGCTAGGATAACTATAGGAGTTTTCTTATCTTGTTACGTAGGTTCGGTGTTAGGTGTGGTACATTTGGGTACTTTTTAGTGACTTTCTGCCCTCCTTGACATTACATTGGCTTTTTACCTCTTTCTTGACCTATTTTTGGTAACTTTTCATCTCAATTTCTTTCCCTTAAGTTTTTCCACCCAAGGATGTGACTTTTGCCCTATTGACTCTTATTTCACATATTCTTCTTCCTTTATTTTTTCTTTTACTTTATTTTCTTTTAGTTCTTTTCACACTTTTCTTTTGCTTCTTTTGCAAAAAGTCACATCCTCTTTCATCATTTTTCCTCTTTTCAACACGAAACTATTTTTATACCCTGTTTCCATTTGGTTTCTTTTTTCATAGCCACCCTCAACTTATGAATTTTGCATTAGTTGAGGTGCAGAATGTCCGACGTTGGACCAGGGCCAAGATGAAGGTAACTTTTGGGCTTAGCCACCCTCAACTTAGACTTTTGGCTAAGTCAAGGTGCACATGTCCAAGGAGGGACCGGGGCCAAGACAATGTTTTTAAGGGAAGGTGAGTTAGGTGAATCAAAGGAATTGGTCAATTTTAGGCTCAAATATTTGGATCAACAGGGAATAATGCTACCATATGGTTAGATCATTTTAGGTTTAAGTGGACTAATTTGAACAATGGCCTATGATCACTTCCTACCTTCTAGCCTAGATTATCCTAGCAGGACCAACTGGGCAAGTTCTAGATTGGCACAAAACTGTCTGAACAATCAACCATCCACACACACTCTTGGCACATAGTTTGATTATCAGATTATCAAATCACCCCGTTCAAGTTTTAGCTTAAGTCATGACATCAAGTTGGTTCTTTATCATGTCATACTCATAGCCAACACATTCAACTCATTCTAGCCTACATATTTTAGCACATATCACAAATTTTGGACGGGCATCATGCTTCATTCTTAATTATGCCATCATGCTCCATTCTTTCTCATGCTTCTACTCATCCACTCCTAACACACGCCGGTTCAACATAAATTAAAACAGTCTCTTAGGGAAAAAGAACACAGGAAGGAAACCCCAAGAGAGGATTATGAGTTGGGTTTAGTCACACCTCACCCTATCACTCACAATCTATTTACCCCACCCCCAACAAAAATAGAGTGCAATTTTCCCCAATGCAGAAAAATAAGTAATAAAGAGTAGGGTGACGGTGAAGCATACCTGTGGCGTTAATGTGCCGAAGAACTCAACAAGCGGGTGGGTAGGGTTTCCTGGAGCCCGCTAGATCAACACTTGGGCCACCCTCAGTAGTGCCAACATCTTCAGTAATAGCTCCCTCAGTAGTGCTATCAATCACTCTAACTGCACCATCAGTGGTGCTCACATCATCCCCCGCAGCATCTGCAGCCTCAGAGTGGGCCTAGAACTCGAGGCTCCAATAACACTCTCACGAGCCCTCTGCTGGCGCATTTCCTCATCTACAATAGAGGCTCTCCTAACCTGCTCATTTTGCTTGAGCATCCTCAGTGGTGTCAGAAATGTGACTAGAGCGGTGCCACTTCCCTCGAGCACGGGTGAGCTCGGACTGTGCTATGTCATTGTTGAATAAAGCATCAAGCACAGTATCATCAGCCAATGCAGTAGGTTCAGACTCTGGTTCATTTGTGGGTGGGACAAAGATGGCATCAAGGTCGGCCTAGAGACTGTCCAAGTTGGTCCGGATAGAGGAGAGATCTTTGACATAGGCTGATCGCTCAAGGACCCTCAACTCGAAGGCATCCAGGTGCTTATGAATGGCCTGGACCTTTTGGTCCATCATGGTCTCCATTCGCCGCTCCATTCTAACCTCGAACTCTGCGATACACTTATGCATCCATGTCTTCGTATGATGAAGCAGTCTAGCCATCTAAGCTTCCAATTTCTGAACTCGAGCCAAGGGAACAACAACAACTTCTGAAAGCGGGGTGACTCTGGACGAGCTAGGGTCCCGACTACCGGCCTGAGATGGGGACGCCGAGGCATCATCAGTGTGGGCTGGAGTGGCAGGGTCATCACCCTGTATCTGCTTCACATCATCTACTAAATCTGCTCCAAAAAGGAGGTACATCGACTTCCAGCTCTAGGCGTGGTGCCGCCACATTTGCCTCATGCCGAATCCGTCTTATATCCAGGGTCCCCGTTGCTCGGACAACTTGTCACAATGCCAGATCGGCACTGCAGAGTCCCTACATAACTGAAAGATGAGACAAGGAAACGTGAAGTGGTGGAGGCCTTGAAAGCCCTCTCATGAATATTCACAATGATCATGCGGGAAAAATCAATTTCGAACCCCGCAACTAATGCTACTACTATAACCGCACGGTCCGAAGTGAGTGCATTATCAACCTTCGTTGGAGAAACCAGCTTCCGTACCAACAATCAGATAAACATAGCCACAAATGTGAGACTGGCCTTCTTGATGCTTAAGCCCAGAGTGGTGACCCACTCGACTAGCTCTCCGTCAGTAGCAATATAAAGAGTCAGCTAGTGTAATACAATCTCCCTTTTCTCGGCACTCCGCTGGAACTTCCCGCCCCACACGATGTCCCATCTGTAGTAAAATTTAGTCGTGTTACGTGCCTAAGTGTGTCGAGGGACATAGAGAAACCGACGGATGGTGATCTCAGAGATATCCACAGAAAACCCGTGCACTAGTGTATTCTTGACTGGTGTCTATGCTCTGGGATTTGCATTTCTGTGAATAGAGCCTCGAAGAGTGGTTGCGTAGGAATCACAGAATTCCCTCACGATCTGCTCACTATATGTTCCTAATTCCTTTCCCATCCAATCACACATATGATGTTGAAAGAGCCGGTGGATGTCGGGTACATTGTGTAGGCTCCCCTTAAGAACTCTGCACTCCTCTGTGATTAGCTGGGCCATCTTTTCTTTTCCATTCAACATCTTGGCATCCCTATATATTTTCCATTGGCCCGCCATGCACCATCTATTTGGCTTCTCAGCAACCGGAGCAGGGTCATTGTTTTGTGGCACTGGGACTTTCTCTGAACTAGTAGCCACATCAGATGAGGCATCTCGACCATGTAAACTTGAGCGTGTGGCAGACCCAAAAGCAGACCGTGCATCAGAGGTAGACTTAGAACCAAAATCAGACACATCTGGTGACCCGGTCAGTGTATCCTCCTCATTAGACTGGAAGGCAGTGACTACATCGGGGACCACCTTCTTGGCTTGATTCAGAGTTGCCCGAGGTGTTGTGGGTGATGTACTTCCAGTGGGGGGGACATATTTGGGGTCTTTCACAACATAAATATCCTCGTCGATTAGCCGACAGGTAGGAGCCGTTGATTTTGATCTACCCTTGACGGCTATAGCTTTCTTCGGGGCCATTATACCTGTGGAGAAAGAATTAGTACCAATATGAACTAAAGACAGACTCGAATTTTTTTTAGAACAAATAATGAACACAAATAAAAAAAATAAAAAATTACAGACAGTGGCTTCAATGGCCACCTATGATGGGTTTCTACGGTCCGTGGATCCCCTCCGTAGGTCATAAGTCCCAAAACATTGGGCTTTGATAGGAACCACAGATGTACAAAACAAGTCGTAGACTGACCGACGGATCGTAGTCCATTTCCGTGGTTTCACACTTCGGGAAATTGCTTTGTGCCACAGACAACGGACCTGATCTACGATACGTAGACTGGGTCTCGTGGATTAGGTCTTTGCCAGGTATCATGCTTCCTCTTTAAACCATTTTTTAACCATTTCAACCATCAATCCAGGTCTAGTCATGCATTACCACATAATATATGCAAGTTTGTAATCCCAAAGCATTCATTACTCAATTTTCAACAGGTATTGCATACGAGGATAGGAAGCCTAAGTCGATACTTGCACTTAGACTATTGTTACACTGATTTTACACATTATATAGACAACACAATCACAATCTATCGTCCCGAGGGTGTTTCTAATTTTAGTTTAGCATGCAATTTCATACAACAATTACCCAAGGTCAAGATCCACTTCCTAACTTTCTATAACAACAATGAACCGGAATTCAAAGTGAAAGGAAAGTCGATTACCTTACAAGCAAAGGAAATGGGTGATTTTGTGATGACTCTTGACTTCCAACAACTTCTAACTTACCTTTCACACTGAACCCGAATATCGAAACCTCTGGGAAATTGGGAATTGAGGGATTTGGGAGAGCGTAGAGTGAATTGGGAATATGGGAGGATAAATGTGGAGTGATTAATGGTGGAAGTGTGGTAATATGTAGGGATTTTAGTATTTTGAGGGTTTTAAAAATGGTTAGGAGGAAAATATGGGAAGTGGGGAATGATTTGAAAAATGGGGTTTTCATTTAAAAGAGGTCCGGGTCGGGTCAGGCAGAACTAGGGTTTGGACCCACGAAACCTCGTCTACGGTCTATGGGTCGACCTATGGTCCGTAGATGGGGTCCGTAGGTCACTTTTACACTAGTAAAATTTAGATGTCTTACCTGGAATCTACGGACGCCATTCACGGTCCGTGGAATGAACCATGGACCATCGATGGGGTCCGTAGACCTCTGCAACAGACATTTTTTTTGTAGATTTTTGTTTTTCGCCCTTGCACATGTAGTAACCATTAAGCCTTTCTTTTTACATTTTCTGGACACTTTTTAGACACGGAACCTATGCTATATCTAGCCAACATTAAAACAAAAAATAAAGAACCTATCTAAAGGAATACAGAAAAACAAATAAATAAAGAAAACTACTAAACCGAGAAGAAGAACCTATGGTTGGCTAGATTGTACATCTTGGGTTGCCTCACAAGCAGCGCTTGATTTAACGTCGTGGCACAACGCAGGCCTCTTGATTACTCAAACTTCATCAAGATAGTAGGCCTCAACAACTTCTTGCACACTTTCCGCGCTTCCCAGATACATCTCGATCCTTTGCCCATTTACCTTAAATCTTGTTCCCTCACTGTTCTCAAGCTCCACCGCTCCATGTGGGAGCACTTGTGTGACTAAGAATGACCCGGTCCACTTGGACTTGAGCTTGGCCGGAAAAAAGCGCAACCTAGAGTTGAATAGAAGCACAAGATCACCCACAACAAATTCTTGCTTTTCAATCCTTTGATCATGATAGTTCTTCATCTTCTCCTTGTACAAGGCTGAACTTTCATAAGCTTTTAGGCGAAACTCATCAAGCACATTCAAGTCACTCATTCTCTGATTTGATGTTGCGCCCCAATCCAAATTTAGCTTTTTTAGCGCCCACATAGCCTTATGCTCTAGCTCTACCGGCAAATGGCAAAACTTCCCATATATAAGTTGGTAGGGGTACATACCTATAGGAGTCTTGAATGTGGTGCGATAAGCCCATAGAGCATTATCAAGCTTCCTTGACCAATCAGTTCTATTAGCATTCACAGTCTTTAGCCAAAATCTGTGTGATCTCTTTGTTGGACACTTTACCTGGAAATAAAGGCAAAGGCAAGAGGACAAATTCTGACAGGAAGACTTCTCCCAGAGACCCCCCTATTCCTTTATGGGCATGGGGATTCTATGCAGATGTGCGGACCTTTCTGGCAGATACACCTATGCAAACTTCTAGTGGGTCTGGCACTGCTGTTCTTTCTGAGGTGACCCCGGGCACTGAGGCCCGAGACCAGACTGATGCATCGGGCACTGATGCCCAGACATATGGAAGGATTGTGTAGACATGATCCCATCTTTAACTCACTCTCTGTATTTTTTTCATTTGATTTTTGGATATTATTATTTTGTTTGCATTTGAGGACAAATACTTTTATTTGTAGTGGGGTGTGGCCCACTTTTTGTGTGACATTCATAATTCTTGTTTTGTTTATATTTGGTCTTTGAGCTAAAAAAATTATTTTTACACTACTTTTGTGGATGCTTGAGATTGTGGCTCATTGTTTTTAATTGAAAACGATTTTGACCCTTCCAAAACAATTTGCCACCTCTTATATGAGTTGAATATGGTTGTTCTCTTGCGAATTTGAGTACCGATTTTGATCAATACCGATGACTCGAATTGTGCTCATAATCGAACAAAAATGAATGCGTGACTACGATGAGGCCAATTGCAGTTGCATATATAATATGTGAACTCCTTGCATCTCGTTGTGACTAGCCAAATATCGAATTTAGTCTCTTGTGATGAACATTGCACACTAGCAAAAGTGTGGAGCCTCTTTTGACATTGGTGTCAATGCCTTGTGTGTTGAGCTTACCGTGAACCATATCTGTTGACATCTTGAATTTTCCCCGTTGGTCCGGTTGACTAAGTGATGAAATTTATGGAGATGATCTTAGGCAAATTTAAACAATGTGAACCAATTTGACATCATACCTCTTTTGTGGCTTACCTTGTGAGTGTGTGAACCTCTTTTGATCACCCTTTGAGACTTAACCTTTTCTTGGAAGAAACTTGATATCATTGTGACCTTTTATCGATCAATTACCCATAATCCTCATGATTTGTAGTTTGTGTGAATAGCCAACTTAGGCCAAAAGCCTAAGTTGGGGGTGTGGTGAAAAGAAAAGGTAAATCAAGAAAATGCAAAGAAGTCCCTCCTACCCATGTTTTTTTTTAAATGGAACCCTCCATATATAAAAAAAGAGAGAGAGAAAAAGAAGAAGAGATTGAAAAAGAAAAAGAAAGAAAAGGTTGTGAAATAAGGTTGTGGAAGTACAAAGAAAATAGGGTTTCCAATGCATGAAAGAGGAATAACAGGTAACTTTTGAGCTTGAATGAAAATGATAAATAGAAGGAAAGAAGGTATTGTTCACATCACATTTCATGAGGATTTCAGCCTATAAGCCTAAATGACCATACATTTACACTTAGCCCCATTACAAGCCTTGAAAAGACCTTTTTGATTTTGAATGAGCTGAAGCAAAAGTCGATTAGAGAATAAGGGCAAACCTATGGGTGAAATCATGCATTGTGTTTATCTATGTGAGTGTTAGTGTTGATCTTGATTTCAGAACTTTAAATTATTGAACCATTGAGTGAATATGGAATCATTCTTTGTGTGAGGGCATTTGAATACCTTTGTTGAGCTTGAACTTGCATTTGAAGCAAGTATAGTGAGCTTGAGATTCTTTGTTAATGGTGAGTCACAACTTTAATCTTTGATTGCACATTGATCCTTACATGAGTAAGTTAGGTCTTTTTGTGTGCATTCATGATTTAGTCTTATGTAGCACTGTTTGAGATGTCCTTTTTGAACTGCTGAACTAAAGTTTTACTTGAGGACAAGTGATGTTTGTGTAATCAAGACACAACTTCCAATGCAAGTGTCTACGATCGTACAATAGTAAAGTAACCCAACTAAGGGTTGGGATCGTTTCCACAGGGAGTGGTTTTGAGAATTAATAGAAAAATTAAATTAAATTCTAATTAGCCATAGCTAAAAACTTTATCGAATACAAACATATTAAATCTAAGGGGTGACACAAGAGTGTTAATTAACGATGGGGATTTGTAACAAGTAAGTAAAACTAGTGAAAATGCGAAGAGTACTAATCAAGGAGATGGGATTCTTGGCATGTGATAGGAATACGGGATAAACTAAACTATTGGGTACATGCTTTTGATAATAAATCCGTTGAATATTTGAGACTAGGCTAGACTATAATGGGGTTAAATTCTCTCTCAAGCAACTTACCCCGAATCAACTCGATTTCTCTAGAACACCGAGTTGCCGTATGAAGAACAGCCTTCGCCTTAGCCACTCACTCTCTCGATCTGAGTGTGTGGGAGAAACGCTCTTTCACTCTCTCGAGCTGAACCTCATGTCGACCCAATCCCACTGGCCATCAATTTAGTAGTCTTAGTTTTTTTACCTCTCTCTCTGAGCAAGCCGAAAACTCAAAGGTGCAATCGTATTTGCAACTACAATTTCATTAAGTTCCAACACAACTACTAAATTAAAATCACATGTAAAGAACAAATAAATCATCAACAAGCAAGACCCAACAGATAATCAAATCCATATTCACAAAATCACACCCCAAGAATTGGGGTTTTCGCTAGTCATGTAAAAGAGATAGAAATTTATACCAATCTGAGTTTGCATTCAAATGGGTATGAAGATTTAAGTCTCAAAATAGGACAAGAGTGAAGAATCTTTAAGACCCAATCCCAAAATCTTTGAGTTGAAACTCTTTGGATTCTTCAAGTTCTTCAAAACCCTCTCCAAACTTAGAACTCAAAAATGAAAGAAAAATCTGAAAAATTACTGTTCAAAGCTAAAAATTATATATTAATCTACAACTCTCAACTAGTATTTATAATGTTAGAAATTTTGTGCAGCAGTGGATCACTCGGCATAGTTAGTTGGAATGGCCGATTAACTCGGTGATCCGCCCTTTGGTAGCTTTCATCGCCGTCTTGTTGTATCCTTCAGCATCGTCGTGTTTTTGATCATTAGGCAACATAGTACTGCATCGTGGAACTGCTCGGCGACATGCCGACTGCTCCTTTTCAACGCCGATCTGATCCTTTCCTTCAGGGCTCAGCACACTGGAACAAAAGGCGAGGATAATACCTTTTGGCGACTCACCGAATGGGTTCGGCGATTTTCAGATCTTCATTTCTTCGTTCTTTTCAGCTGCCTTTGTTCCTTTTTGCTAAGTACTGTCCATGCTTTCCCTCAAACTCCAAATAAGTGAAACTTAAGGGTTTTTATCAGATATTGAGACAAAATATGCATTTGAGGACACTAATTCTATAAAAAAAAATAGCCCTATATGAGTCCAATTTGTGGATTCATCAACACCCCAACTTAAACTTTTGCTTCGCCTCAAGTAAAACTCAAGTTCAGCCGTTCAGAAAGGGATGTCTCAAACAGTGCTACACAAGACTCGATCATGAATGTACACAACAAGACTCAATTTACTCATGTAAGGATCAAATGTGTACCCAAAGATTCAAGTTGTGACACACAATTACCAAAGATTCTCAAGCTCGAAATACTTGCTTCAAATGCAAGCTCAAGCTCAACAAAAGTATTTGAATGCCCTCACACAAAGGATGATTCCATACTCACGCACAATGGTTTAATTATTTAAAGCTTCGGAATCAAATGGAACGCTCACTCTCATAAAAAAGAACACAATACATGCTTTCACCCATAAGTTTGCCCGTATTTTCCAATCAACATTTGTTTCAGCTCACTTAAGATCAAAAAGGTCTTTTTCAAGCCTTGTAATGAGGCTGAGTGCAAAGGTATGTTTATTTAGGCTCAGTGACTTTCATCCTCATGAAATGTGGTACTCACAACACTTGTTTTCGTCTTCCTTCATCATTTCCTTTAGTGTTCATAAGTAATCCTTTTATTCACTTTCCATGGATTGTTTGGGAACCCAGTTTCTTTTGCATTTTTCAACTTTATTCGACAACTTTTCTTTATCATTATTTTTCTTTTTCTCTCTTTTTTTGTATGGAGGGGTTCAAATTTTCTAAACATCGTGGGTTAAAGGAGACTTTCCTTGCACTTCTTGACTTTCCATTTTCTTTTCACAACACCCCCCAACTTAGGCTTTTGGACTAAGTTGGCTATTCAATCAACCCCAAATCAAGAGGATAATATGTAGTGGATTAAGAGAGGTCTTGTTTTCATCAAGTTTCTTCCAAAGAGAGGTAAGGTTCAAGGGGTGTTCAAGAGAGGTTCACACACTCACAAGGTAGGTCACAAATGAGGTATATGTCAAATTGGCTCACACTCTTCGAAATTGCCTAAGATCATATCAAGAGATAGCCATACTTAGTCGACCGGACCAACGGGGTAAATTCTAGGTGTTTTCATGCATTTTTAGTGTGCAACATTCCTCGCATGAGAATCAATTTGATACATGGATAATCACAACGAGATGCAAAGAGTTCACATATTGTCTATGCAACTTCATTTGGCCTCATTGTAGCCGCACATTCATGTTCGTTCAAATATGAGCACTATTTGAATTATCGATATTGATCAGAACCGAGACTCAAATTTTCCAAGGAATAGCCACATTCAAGCGCATAGAAGAGGTGGGAAAAATTTGCGAAATTTTTTTTGAAACTGTAAAAATTATTTTTCAAATAAAAACAAAATCAGCCATAAACTCAACATCCACAAAAAGCACTATAAAACACAATTTTTTAACAAAACAGCCCAAATATATACACAAAAATACAAGTCACAATAGCACACAAAAGGTGAGCCTCACCCCACCACAATTAAAAACATTTGTCCTCAAATGCAAATAAGATTACCAAAAATTTAAAAATAAAGAAAGACAGAGAGGGAGGTAAAGAGGGGATCCTGTCAAGCAGTAGCTCCATCTGTCTGTGAATTTGTGCTTGGGGTATCGATTTGGCCTCGGGCCTCAAGATTCTGGGTCACACCGGAAGGACCAGCTCCACTAGAGACAACAAAAGTAATGTTTTCCGTGGAAGCCTGTACAACCGCATCTATCATAATTTCTTCGATCTCTATCAGGTCCTTGTCTGCAGCATCCATAGTTTCCTCGAGCATTTTCTCGACTGTCACTCCCTTCGTCTTAGGCTCAACTGTCTGCTCAACTCTATCCTCATTTTTTGTGGTGGTCGGAGGCATTCTTGGGACATCTAGGATCTCCACCGTTCCGAAGTCCATGGACATATCGGTATGGAGTCTATGTCTACAGCAGAGGAAAGGTCCATTGGAGCCTCCTTCTGGTTCTTCTCCGCCTAATCCTTAAGATACTCATCTTTAATCCTCCGGATGTCAGTAGAGGAGGTGGGAATCAGATCCACATCATTAGTGTTTTCTTTAGGTACACTAGCACATCTGCACAACTCAATGATCAATACCGGGATGGGAAGTGAGATTAGGCGCTGCCTTACATGCATAAGCATCTCTGAAGCAATGATCCATCCCAAATTTAGCGTTGTTCCCTTAATGGGGAAACTTAGGCAGGCTGCTTTTGCGTGGCGATTGATAGATTTTTTTTGTGAAGGCATGATCGTGCTACTAATGAAGCCAAACCAATACCTTGCTGCCACATTTAGGTCCGTTTTCTCGATAACTGCCCCAGCCTCAAGACACTTATGTATGCGGTCTGATATTAATGGGCCTAACCATTCTTTCATATCTTCCAGTGATGTGTTTCTGATCATAATTTGACTGTTGTCCTCAAATGTCGTTGTGCACTCCAGAACATTTTTTATAGTAGGAGGGTCACATTGCATTTTCTTTCACCTGATAACTACGTAGTCAACCGGTTTAAATTTAGCTATCGATTTCTTCCCATGTGGTATTAATGCACTGTTCGCATTGTCGAACTCTCTGACCCAGCTAAGAATATGCGGGCCACAGGGCTTTCTTAAAATCTGGAAGTTATGATATTTCAGACATCTCATAATCTCCAGGTACTTATCGATCACTCCATCTATGGAGAGATGCTTCTCCTCAAAAATTGTTCTTAATCCCTCCATCTTTAACATGTTCATTGACTTAGGTGAAGGACCCTGTATTGGCGGTGCGATTACCATTGCCTGCCCTGGGGCTGAGGGAGTAGAAGTGGTTGGTAGAGCCTTCCGGATCCTAGATGGATAATTTAGTTTCTTAGATTGCAGTTCAGCTCTCTGTGCCATTATTAGCTCATCATCATTAGAGGCTGCGCTTTGGCTTCCTGGTTGTTCACCCTTTGTCTCAGAAGCAGTGAGATAAGTGTCATAAATTCCCTCGCTGTCAGAGCTGACCTCTGGTGATGTCGGCGCCTTGCTTTTTTCCTTTTCCCTTTCTACCAGTTGTGGTAAGTTTTGTATCCCTGCCTTTTAATACAGCTGCACCTTCGTTGATTTTAATCCCTTTGTTTTTATTTCAGGGTGGCATGTTTCTACCTGCGACTTTGGGTCTAGCCATTTCTGCCAAGAATTGGGAAAAATTTAGAACCAACTTAATCAAATCCATAGGAAGTCAATTGTAGAAACACACGCCGAATAGATTGGCGAATCGCCAAATTGCTTTGGCGAGCCAGGCTAAGCTCGCCGACAGGAATTGGCTCAAAATTTTGAGCAAGTTGATGATGGGAAAGCCTTTTCGGCGGGTCGCCGACAACTTTCGGCGAGCAGAGGTTTTTCCGCTGAAAGATACAGTGCAACAAAGATTTAGGGGTGCAGATAAGGGGTGATCAAGAAGGTTTTCGGTGAGTTACCGAGTGCTTTTGGCGACACCAAGCTTCTTACCGAAAGTTACAGATTCAACCATCAAATAAAGCATGAAATTAAAGGCGAGATAGGCTCTTTCGGGGAACCACCGAGTAGTTCGGCTAGCTCGATCAAGCTCACCAAACGGCTATACGTGCCTACATTTAACCCTCATTCTCTAATTCATCCCCGCAACTCCTAAAAACAAAATCAGAATAAGCACTAGATCAATTAAGCATAGACTTCTCCCGGTTTTTGCAAACTTAAACAGTATGCAATCGCAACCCCATATAATTTCATTCATTTTACTCATAAGGACGGGATTTCAAAGATCAAAACAAAATGGGTTGGATTCTTGAATCAAAAGAGGCATTTGAAAAATCTAAACTTATCAAAGAGGCACAACACACGACATATGATAAAATCACTTGCATAAGAGTATACGTACTAAACTAAGTTCAGGGTTTGGAAAACAAACCTTATCGACAGATTAAACAAATTCTGTGATACTAGGAGGTAGATTAATCCAGATCCAAGCATCAATTAATCAACTAAAGTACTTACAAGATGCGAACGTTTTGAAGATACTAAGTAGTTTCGATTTTGCGAAGATCGAGAGTGAAGGAAAATGAAAAAGGTTGAGAATTTAAACTCGTGGCTTATAAAAACAATCTGGATCTCACCCATTCGGCGACATCAGTCAAATTCGCCCAGCTACTCGACGATCCACCGAGTGGTTATTTGCCTAGAAATTTTTTACAGGACCTTCAGTTAAAGTGAGGATCCAAATGGCGGTCTTCATCGGGGTCGCAGACCTAGTCGGCAACTCGCCATGTTGCTACTGGTGCTCGCCAATTGTTACAGACTCTGATGTGAGACTTTCTTGAGTCTAACGATTGTCTGGGTCAGTCTCGCCGAACTCCTCGGTGATTTGCCGACTGGACTTATGTCCTCTGACCTGAACTTTTTGCACACTTTTCACTCTCACACCTAAAAAATCAAAACACTATTATTTTAAAATAACAACTCAAATGCATTCAAAAGTTTTAGGTTGCCTCCCAAACAACGCCTTAGTTAACGTCGTGGCATGACGCAAGTTAACACTTAAACTCCAATGGTGGGGTTTGCCCCAGTTTCATCAGGCAACCCCTCTTTAGAATCCGGATAGAGTTCAGTCAGCACTTGGTCCATTTGGGACCCTAGTAGTTGAATGAGCATAGCATGGGAGGTTGTGATTTGGTTCAACAGTAGTACAATTTCCCTGAGGTCCTCCAGCACCATATGATGTTCATTGGCATTTTGGAGTAGAAGTGTGAGCACTGCTTTGATCTGTCCGTCCTCTTTGTTCTTAAGTTTCCTTTGTTCATGAGGAGGAACGTAGCGCCCCTTCTTGTTGTACTGGACTTCAAGATCCCCAATTTTCTTAGTCAGCTCATTTAACTTGGTTAGAAGGACTGCTAAGCTGAAGTCTCTCCTTTAACTTGCTTGATTTGGCTCAGTTAAGTAATGAAGAAATTTGGCTGCTCTCTGATGTATGTGTAATCAAGACACAACTTCCGATGAAAGTGTCTACGATCGTACAATAGTTTAGTAACCCAACCAAGGGTTGGGATCATTCACAAGAGAGTGGTTTTGAGAATTAATAGAAAAATAAAATGTTGTTCTAACTTGTTGTACCTAAAGACATTAACGATTAAAATCATTGTAAATTAAAGGGGGGGGGGGGGACACAAGAGTGTAAATTAACAATGGGGGCTTTTGTCACTAGTAAGTAAAAACAACAAAATAAACAAGGGTTTCTAAGTAATGAGAGGGGATCCTTGGGATGTGATGGGAATACAAGTTAAGCTAGATTATTGGGTACATGCTTTCGATAGAAGATTCATAGAATAATAGTGACTAAGCTAGACTTTAAGGGGGATAAGCTCTCTCTCGAGCAACTGACCTCGTTTCAAATGTGTTCCTCTCGGACACCCATTTGCCGCATGAAGACCAGCCTACGCCTTAACCCACTCACTCTCTCGAGCTGAGTGTGTGGACATGGGACTACAGTTCACTCTCTCGAGCTGAACCTCATGTCGACCCACTCACACCGGCCATCAATTTAGTGGTTTTAGTTTTATGACCTCTCTCTCGAACAAGCCGAAAACACATAAATAAACTTGTATTCGCAATGGGGGGTCCAAAAGGTGGTTTCCCTCGTTATCACCGACATGATCGGTTATTCGCCAATCATTTCCAAATCTCGCCGAGTTTTACAAAATCCAATGTTGACGATGTCTTAGGTCAAACGGCGGACAAGGTCGAATTTGCTGAAACCTTCGGCGACTCACCGACTGGATCTATTGCTTGTCATCCTTCACTTTGTCGAACCCTTCTCATACTTTAACATGTACAAACAACACACTACTATTTTACCAAGAAATAAAAAGCAATTAAAAGGGTTTTGGGTTGCCTCACAAATAGCGCCTT
The DNA here is from genome assembly GCA_029582525.1 of Solanum tacnaense. Lineage (NCBI taxonomy): Eukaryota > Viridiplantae > Streptophyta > Magnoliopsida > Solanales > Solanaceae > Solanum > Solanum tacnaense. The sequence goes on along the minus strand of JAJOOD010007451.1, from coordinate 4,609 downwards.
AGTTAACGTCGTGGCACGACGCATGCCAGTTGTCAAATTATATTTTTGGGGTTAGCCATAGTATCAATAGGCAATCCCTTTTTTTGTTGCGAATGTAGATCGGGCGGCGCATGAACCATAAGGTTCTCGAGCACCTGGACAGCTCTAGATTGAGACCAAATCAATCGCTTCATCCCTTCAATGTCTTCCTTCATTTCTTCCAGCTTTCAATGTTGCTCAGTTACCTTGTGGAGAATGATTGAGAGCAGGCCCTCAAGGCGTTTAACCTCATTGTCCTGAGGACTTCTTCGCTAATTAGGAGGGATGTATTTATCCTTCCTTTTGTACTGGACTTCGATCTTCACTACCTTCTTGGCCAACTCATCAATCTGAGTCATTAGGGCGGCCAACATGAAGTGTTTTTCTACCTTTTCGTGCGTTTCAGTCATTTGATTAAGCAGTCGGGCTGCTTTCACATATGACTGTTGTATAAAGCCTCCTAGAATAAGTTGGTCAACCAACCTCTAGTTTTCGGGACAAAGACTTCTGTAGAAGCAGTCTAAGAGTGCCATGTCAGGAATGTCATAAGTTGGCCATTGAGTAATCAGGTCATTAAACATTGCCCATGACTTGTGGATCCGTTCACCTTCCAATTACTTGTAGGTGAGGATATGATCCCGAAACATCATTACCACTAATGGTGGAAACTCCATTAGCTCTCGAGTACTGCTCGCCATGCTCGCTTCCTCTGTTTGGATACAGAAAAACCAACAAAACAAAACTAGAAATTAAGTTAGTAAACTACGACTAAGAGGAACAGTAAAATTCTACTAATCTAAAAATTCTCAAATAACGCCACTCCTCGACAGCGATGTCATTTTGATGTTTGTGTAATCAAGACACAACTTCCGATGCAAGTGTCTACGATCGTACAATAGTTTAGCAACCCAACCAAGTGTTGGGATCGTTCCCAAGAGAGTGGTTTAGAGAATTAATAGAAAAATAAAATATAGTTCTAACTAGTCGTAGCTAAAGACATTAACGATTAAAAACATTATAAATTAACGGGGGGGAGGGGGACACAAGAGTGTCAATTAACAATGAGCAGTTTTGTCACTAGTAAGTAAAAACAATAAAATAAACAAGGCTTTCTAAGTAATGAGAAGGGGATTCTTGGGATGTGACGGGAATATGGGTTAGGCTAGATTATTGGGTACATGCTTTCGATAGAAGATTCATAGAATAATAGTGACTATGCAAGACTTTAAGGGGGATAAGCTCTCTCAAGCAACTTACCCCATTGCAAATATGTACCTCTCGGACACCCATTTGCCACATGAAGACCAACCTACGCCTTAACCCACTCACTCTCTCGAGCTGAGTGTGTGGACATGGGACTAGGTTTCATTCGCTCTAGCTGAACCTCATGTCGACCCACTCACACCGGCCATCAATTTAGTTGTTTTAGTTTTTGACCTCTCTCTCGAGCAAGCCGAAAACACAAAAAATAAACTTGTATTTGAAACTACAAATTCATTAAATTCATCCACAACCACTAAACGAAATCACATTTAAACTACGAATAGACTATCAGCAAGTGATGTGTTGTGACATCGTGGCACATTTGACACTACTATGAACTAACACTGGAATTAAGTGAAATTTTGTACAATTTGATAGGTCTGTTGAATGTGTAGGCAAAAATCTGGTTGGTATAGAAAATGGAAAAGAAGCTGCAAAATTATGATGGCTGCAGTATAGTTCACGGTCAACTTCACAGATCGTGACTTCCACTACGGTATGTGGTTGAGCTCGTGAAAGTGAAGTAGTGCTGGCCTTGAGAAGATGAAGAGGAGTAATAACAAGTGACAACCACAGAAGGTCCCACGGGCCGTAGCTCTTACCACAGACCGTGGTACCTACCGTGGAGTTGAACCAGTGTGAAAGAAAGGAAGTTGACAGAATGTTGGAATCCAAGTGAAGACCACAGACACCATCATGGGTCGTGGCCCTCGCTACGGACCGTGGTGCAGCTCGTAGTCCCTGTTCCAGTGAGTATCATTGAAGACCCAAACTTTGGGAAGTCCAAGGGAAGACCACGGAAGGCTTCACGGACCGTGAAGCCTTTGAGGGGTCGTGGTAGTAACCGTGAAAGTTCCCGACAATTCAGTCCTAGTTCGATTAGGACTCACTTTTAACTATCTATTTCTGAACTACATTAGGTCATTTTTGGAGGATTATTCATTATCTTACGTTTTACAACTAAGAACACAGTATTATTCTTAGCTTTAGATTTTGGATTCATATTATTCTAATCAGTTTGAAGTTTGAATTTGATTAATAGATTATCAAGTGGTTGTTGATTTACTAATTATTTTCGTAAGTATTTCTTAACATGTTTTCATTATCCAGTACTGATTCTTTACTTGAAAACATGAGTGGCTAAATACCACGGCTGGGTGTGTAGGATCTATGACGATATTCTAGTTGCGATTTCCTAAAAGGTAGTCTTTGTTTACAACCTGCAGTTTACAACTTTCATTATCATTTTAGTCTATTGAGTGCACGCTTTAGACAAACCTGTATCTGGTGCTTGTTCGAGAGAAAAGCACCAATTAGGAAAAAGCTAAACTAAGTTAATGCATTGTTGATAAAGTTGGAGTAAGAGAGAAGAGATCTTTAACACCATATCAAATTAAGTGAAGTCCAATATTGATAACACTTTAAGTTCGGGAGAATTAGAGTGAATATTATCTGATTAGGCTGAAAAGCGTTAGATTAATTCAACTAGCAAAGATTCTATAAACATTTACTTATCTGACACTCAAATTTTGGGAGAGCATTATAATTGATGTCATAGTGAACACAAAACCTGGTTTCTTTAAACTAACTGAATCAACTTACAACAAGATTGCTTGTGAATTTTGTATCTAAGTTTTGACTGCAAGTGTTGGTGGTAAAATACATTTCAATCAACCCAATTACTTTCTGTGTTACTTGTTTAGGAAATAGTAATGACAATTTAGTAACGCGACAGTGAAACTTTATCTGTAAAGAAATTTTTGGTGGGATCGACCTCAACTCTAGTTGAGTTCTGTAAATTGACAACGACCATTTACACTTCTTATTTGGAGTGTAAGTTTGGACGTATCAGCAAGCAAGACCCAACAATTATCTTAACCCATATTCACTAAATCACACCTCAAGAATTGGGGGTTTTAGCCACACATCAAGAGGTATAAATTTATACCTAAATGAGCTTGCATTCAAATGGGTATGAAGATTTAAGTCTTGTTACATGCCAAAAATGAAGAATCCAATAGACCCAAGTCCAAATCCTTGGAGATGAAACCCTCTCCTTCTTCAAGTCTTCAAAACCCTCTCAAGCTTAGAGCAAAAATATCAAAAAGTACTATTCTATTTCAAAACTCTCACACTTGTTCGACTCTAAGTGAAAATTATAATAATTGTTCCACTTAAAACTACAACTCTAACTAGTATTTATAGTTTTCACAGATTTGTGCTGCAGCGGATCATTCGGCGTCGTTGGTTGGACACGCCGATCAACTCGGCGATTCGCCCTTTGGTGTAGTTCATCGCCGTCTTGCACCAGCCGTCAACATCGTCATGCTCTGGGTCATTGGGACACATGGTACTGCTTCGCGGAACTTCTCGGCGATGCGCCGACTGCTCCCTTTTTCTGCTGACTTGATCCTTTCCTTCAGGGCTCAGCACACTCGAACAAAAGGCAAAGTAAGACCCCTCCGTGACTCGCCAAGTGGACTCGGCGATCCTCAGGCCTTCATTTCTTCGTTCTTTTCAGGTTTTTCGTTCCTTTCTGCGACGTAGTGTCCATGCTTTCCTTAAAACTTCAAATACCTGAAACTTAGGAGGTTTCATTAAATATTGAGATAAAATAACCATATGAGGACACAATTTCTATTAAAATATAGCCCTAAATGAGTCCAATTTGTGGTTTCATCACACTAACATAGGGTTGTCATACTAGACTACCCGAGACAATTTGGTCTGCCTACATTCTGTTCCCTGGACTAAGACTTCGGTAGAAAGTTTCCAGAATGACTATGTCGGGGATTCCATGAGTAGGGCATTGACTCATAAGTGCTTTGAACGTCGACCAAGACTCATGAAGAGGTTCACCTTCCAATTGCTTGAAGGTTAGAATTTTATCCCGGAACATCATTACTTCTCGCGGAGAAAAATCCATCTATTTACCAACAATTAAAAACAAAATTAAAAGTTAAGTAAACTACGATTAAGAAGAATAAAAATTCTACCATTTTTCGGGGGTGCGGAATTGGTAGTTGAGGAATTCATATTTTTGGTAGTGTGGTAGGTGAGGAATTCTTCTTAAAGATTTTATTATAATATTCTTTTTTCAAGGGTCTTAATCTTGATATCTCTTTAATTTTATTTATGATATATTCTAGATATAATATATCTTGGGTTCTTAGATACATATATAAATTTTCCTCCATTAATTGTTCTAATAGTTTTATATCTTCCATAGATTCTGTCCAATATTGTAAATATTTGTAGTTCATTTTAATCTGAATTTATTTCTAAATCATACCATTCTATTCTTTCGAGGTCTAAATCATGTAGGTCT
>JAJOOD010007450.1:0-50078 GCA_029582525.1 Solanum tacnaense | reverse complement strand
ACACTTAACCAAATTTCCAGGTTCAGAACCTTTTTTCCAAAAGTGACTACTTCCAATTTTATAACTCCAATTTATGCTTAAACTTTAAAAATTCATACGTTAGGCTCTAGTTTCACCTATCTATTTTTAGGGTCGCTACACTCACATCTCTATTTGCTTGAGTAGTCATGGCATGGGCCAGGGAGAGAAAAGCCTCTCTAATCTCCCCATTAGTCATATCTGGGGGAAGCACTAGAACCACATTCTCTTGCCCACCTAAATGAGTTTGGTCAGCTTACACTCCTTGGGGAGGAACTCTCCCATCATCTATCTCCTTTTCCGCTCTCCTCCGATTAGCCCTCGTATTCATATCCTATAAACAAAAGAGAGGGATTAGAGAAAGCACATTTACAGAACAAACTCTACGGCACGACATCAAGAATAATTAAAGAAAGTGAAACTTCTATCGTCTTATAGCCTCTCACTCATAGATGTGTCGCGACTCACACCGATGAACTCTCTCTACTAGACGTGGTTTTCGAGACTTCGAACCTAAAAGTAATCTTTAAAACCTTATGCTCTGATACCATGTTTGTAACGACCTGAGAGCACCCCCTAGCCGTTACATGCGTATTCGACCTCTCGGAGGTCTTATACAAGCCTTAGCATTCATTCATCGCATAGATCATAAAAATCACTAAGAATTTAAAAGTTTTCTTCAATAAAACCATAAGACTTCAAGAGTCCTCAACATTTGAAAACCTCAATACGCAAGCGGAACTACAAAGTCTTTTTAGCCAATCTTAGACAAGAACTTAAGACGTACTAAGGGACACGGCCCTTTACAAATGAAATGAAACTTAAGTGTCTATTAAAATGACTAAGAAACTTCTAAACAGAGTCCTCGAATCTTGAGGATATACCAAAGATTTGGAAAAGTGAAGCAATCCAAGAAACTCCAAAGCACAATCTCCTCCTATTTACCACAATCTACACTTGTTGTAAAATAGAAGAAAGGGGTTAGTACAACACACGTACTAAGTATGAGGATATGCAAAACATGCTAAAAAGGACATTTGTTTGGAAGTTATGCTTTCATGCCATTTTGATAAAATCTAATGAACATCAACTTAATAGGCACCTTACATGTCACTGCCAACAATACAAAGTCATATGCTTCACAATACATCATAAACATACGTAACCCATTTACCTTTGCCTTCTTGCCTTGGACCTCCACCTTAAGTAACCCTGAAGATATACCTTTGTTCAATGTATGGGCAACGTCCCATACCATCACCCACACTAAGGCACCACCTTAAGGTCACCCAAAGTGTACTTACCATGTATACCTCAACCTTCACCAAATAATCACATAAGACAGATAAGCACATAAGCCAACAAGTAACTTCATAAAACTAGAACACTCATCAAATGTCATCCAGAGACTCACCTAAGTATGACATGGTGAGGCAGCCCATACTACCTCTCCATACCACACCCAAGTGATCCTTTAGGCTACACAAGACAAGCTCCATTCACATCTCAAGATAAATTGTTCGTTCAACTTACTGCATTTATACAACTTCATTCATTAATGACATAAGATAATCACATACATTCATTTCAACATAAGCACTTACATTCAATTCATTATGACTCACTTTCATATTAGCATACTCAAACACCAACACTTTCATTGATTAGCCCAATAAGACTCATTCATTCATTATCATTACTAATACACACCAAGATCTCCCTTAAATGTCTACTTATGCAATGTGTAGATGATGTCCAATTCCACCACCTATCCAAAGTAGTACACCATTAAGACACCCTAGTTGATTCATTCATTATTGTGGGGGAAGAGCTTTAACCGACATAGACCATGGAGCTTGACATGGAATCCCGGTAGTAACCCTTACCGGATGAGGGATCCCTACTTGCCTAAGGTAAGGTCATTCTTTTATCCTTTACATTGTAGAGACCACTAGCTAGTCCTATGTGGGCACATAGTTAAGGGATAGAAGGTTTGCTTCTAAGTACTCCCATCTCAACTTACGAAGAAACACCCATCTTAAGGGCTGCTATTAAATACTCACATCTCAACTAACGAAGGAGTATCCACCTATCTTCATATCCTCTCGGCGTTAGACATTACTCCCTCACGTAGTTGGACAGTCATTTCATTCATTCATTTAGGGATAAGGATTGCTACTAAGTATTCTCATCTCAACTCACGAACGAGTACCCATTCTAGCCCAACATTCATTCATTTAGGGATAAGGATTGCTACTAAGTACTCTCATCTCAACTCACGAAGGAATACTAATCCTAACCCAACATTCATTCATTTAGGAAGCTCTTGGATTCAAAGATGAGAAAACATTTCATCTAGGAATCCCATTCATTTAAAGGAGTACTTTATGAGACTATCCTTACAATAGACCCAACTTTCATTCATTAGCATTAACTCTTATTCTTTTCATTCATTCTCACATTCTTTCATCCATTCTTAACTAGGTGTTAGAGTAGGTAAACATAGTCTATCCTAACCTCACCTTCATTATAAGTCATTTAAAGAAGACAACAACCAAGCATAACACATAAAGTCTCTACACAAGGTCACCTTTCATACTCTTAGACCATACACAAATTCACATCATATCACATTACCTTCATATAATCAACATTTCTCAAAACAACAATCCTCCAACTTTGCCTACAAGGCCATGATCTCAACATGCTTATAAAGTAAACACCTCCCCACTTTCAAAGGGATAAAACCTCAGAATTCAAACATCTACAACATATATATATATACCTTAGGTCACAATTGCCCATTCAAGGCCAACATCCAATATAACATAATTGACCATCAATTCCTCATAATTCAATATAGAACAATACATGAATCAATAGCCCATAACAATCTGCACATTAATATCGCATTATTAGCTCATATTCAATAGACCCACTTTAGACCCAAAAATTAGTATTTCAAGATATGCAAGGGTTCATGGAGTTTTTTATATTAAAACCAACAATATTAACCTAAATCATCTTTTGAAATACATTCATGCAAGAACCCAAGTTTAGAATTGAAATTGGGGTTTTCAGTGTTTATGAAAAACATTGAAATCACTTTGATTTGACTCTTTGATTGAAAGGAGAATCAAAGATAAAATCTGACATTTGTGATTAATTTCCTTAGGAATTTGAAGGAGAAATCAGTAGGAACCCATCCCCTAGCCTAAAACTTCATCAATGTCTTCCATGGAGTTCTAGATAGTGAATTTATTTTAGAGGGAACGTTCAATTGGAATAATGAGGTCTAATTCTAGGTTAAAGAGTTTTAACTAACTTAAAATACCCAAGAATAGGTAAAATAGTCGTCTAGGGTCTAATTAGAAAGTGGGGTGAATTTACCAATTCACCCCTCACTTGGTCGAAACATGGCAATAAAACATGGAACCAAACGACGGCCACCATTGACTGACCGTCCTGGTAGGTCGTTGTTTGGGACAGAGGCTCAACATTTGGGGTCTAAGCTCCCACAACCAAGTGTGGAGCTACGGCCCCTTTTGATGGGGCTTCAAACAAGACTGCCAAACACACTGCCTAGGCAGCCTTTTATGCCAACATTTGGGTCCTCTCCAAGGACCCTTAAGGTGGTCCTTGGGGAGTGGTACCCAGATGTTGGGACCCTAAACATGTCTATTAAGATAGTAGGGTCACCACCACTGATATTTGACTTCATACGACACATAAAAACATGCAAGACACACTAGCACGCAAACGACTAGTTTTCGAACGTCTTGAACATCTCTTTGACGTTTGACTTCAAACTCAACTAAACTGACTTATAAACTAATTTTCAAACATTTATACAAGTTTATCAACTAATAACACATATGCGAAGCTCTAATTATCCTATTTCATTTTGAGGGGTGTTACACAACAATTTGCTTTGTATTTGTTGTTGTATCAATGATATAGAGAAAATTTAAAAAACCGTTGTGTCACTAATACATTGTGAAATTTGGTAACTGTTGTATTACTAAGACAACAAATTTCAAAAATTATTGTATTACTATTACAAAGCGACTTTCATAAGTTGTTGATCGACTATCTATTATAGGATCATAGGGATGTTTGCTTCAATGTTTAAACATGGTATTAGATGTTTGATACTTCTCTTAATGGTTGTGCACAGTAATGAGATTTTAAAATTTTGGACTTAGTTTTAAAAAACTCTAAAAGCTCTAAATTCACTCACAAAACTTTAACTTTTAATCATTTGAATTCTATTTATTTACTTTCTTTCTTAATTGTGTCTATCCTATTAGTTTTACTTATTTTTCCTTGGAAGTATCATCATCATTTAAAAACAGTTGTTGAGGATTCAAGGTTTGACTCGGCATAGCACAAGTGTCATGACTAGGTAAGAGACTTTTATCATCTCAAAACACATGATTGTGATAACTTACTCGTGACTTTTAAAATTTATTTGTGAAGTATTTAATGATTGTTACTGAAAGATTAAATAATGATACCTTCTTCTAGGAATTCGAATATCCCATCCAAGGATTGGATGAATTTAGGTATAGCAAAGAGTATATTGATAGTGCTTAATCATTACTAATTTTTTCTTACTCTTATGGAGATCCTCAAGGAGAGGAAATTCAGTGTCCATGTGTAAAATGTTGTAATATTCATTGGACTCGAAGGAATGTAGTGGATGATCATCTAATATGCTATCGATTTGTTAAAGGCTATACTAGATGGATCAATCACGGGGAATGGGATATCAAGTTGAATGTTGACGATGATATGGATTACTCGCATGATGATATTGATGGGTTGTTGAATGATCAATTTAGAGATGTTGCAAAGGCTGAAGGAGTTTATGATGGTCCAAATGAAGATGCCAAGAAATTCTATAACTTAGTTGAAGAGGCAAGCGAAGAATTATATCCTGGTTGTACAGGATTCTCTAAATTATCATTCACATTTCGTTTATATTTGTTGAAGTGTATACATGGATGGAGCAATGAATCATTCACTTCTCTTTTAGAGTTATTAAAAGAGTCGATTCCCGAGTTGAACATTCCTCCTTCATACAATAAAACCAAGTCTATGGTTAAGAATCTTGATCTTGATTATGAGAAAATCGATGAATGTCCCAATGATTGCATGTTGTTCAGGAATGATCATAAGGATGATGAATTTTGTCATACTTATGGAGCTTCACGATATATTAAATCTGTTGAAGTTGATAGTGAGCTTGAGCCTTCAAAAAAACAACATCAATTTCAGCAAAGACTTTTAGACACTTTCCATTAATTCCTAGACTCAAAAGGCAATTTAAGTTCTCAAAGACGACAGATTCTTTGAGGTGGCATGATGAGGAGCGTTCTAAAGATGGAAAGTTAAGGCATCCCGCTGATGGTCTAGCATGGAAATATTTTGGTAGGTTGCATCCAGATTTCGCACTAGATTGTCGCAATGTGAGACTTGGCTTGTCAAGTGATGGATTCAATCCATTTCGAACCATGAGTATATCACATAGCACATGGCCAGTTATGTTGATGGTGTATAATCTGCCGCCTTGGATGTGCACGAAATTTGAATATTCTATACTTCCTTTACTTATACTTGGGCCGGGATCACCTGGAAATGATATTGATATTTACTTACAACCATTGATAGATGAGTTAAAATTATTGTGAGATTCTGGAGTTGAAACATATGATGATTCAAGAAATCAAATTTTCAAATGCGAGCAGCTCTTATGTGGACAATCAATGACTTTCCTGCATATGCTATGTTATCTAGTTGGAGTACAAAAGGAAAGTTTGCTTGCTCTTTTTGTAACTATGACACTAATTCTCGCTATCTTAAACATAGTTGGAAAATGTGTTATATGGATCATCGTGTCTTTCTACCAATGGATCATCCATGGAGATCTAACAAAAGATCTTTCAATGGAAAAATTGAATTCAAGCCTCCTCCACCTTTCTTAAATGGAACTGATATGCTTAATAGGTTACATGATTTTGAAAATGTGTTTGGAAAGAAGAGAACGAGATCAAATGATGGCCAATAAAAATAATCCTCTAGAACCTCCCTTTTTTTGGTCCATTTAATTATCAGCTAATTTTGTGCTTTAGGTCACTTGTATATTTAATTATGTGATTATTGAATATATGCAAATAAAAATTATTATTCTTAAAAATAAAAAATTGTGCCTACAAAATTCTACACAACATTGCCAAACTTCAAAAGGGTTGTTGTAGGACGTCCAATGTTATCTTCTACATAAGAAAAGATACACTTTATAAGTGTTGCTTTAGATGAGATATAAAAGGCAACACTTTTTAAGTGTGACCAATAACAAAGCAAAGGCAATGCTTTTAAGTGTAGTATAATAAAAAAAGGTGTCTCTAATGCATCACTACAAAGCATGCCCTTATACCTCTTTGGCTACGCTTTATAAGTGTAGCTGTAATGGTGATATTTAAAAAGTGTTGCCTAATGTCAAAGGTTACGCTTCTTTTGGCCACAAACCGTTGCTTAAAGTCCAAAAGTATAGCCTTTTATCAAAGGACACACTTTTTGCTAGTTTAGGCTACACTTTAGTGGGGTGGCTGTAGGCCGAAAATGGTGTACTGTGTAAGGAAATACCATATATAAAATAAGAGTTCAAATGAAACCAAGCATCAATATATGTGTGCATAAATCAGAACAGAAGACCACCTTTGTTAACTTTTGTGGGATCATGTATGTTACATTTTTGTCTTTACCTTTCTGTGTGTTATGATCTTTATAAGGCATGTGATACGAATGGCCAGCTGATCAGTGGTAGAAGAGAATGACCCATGCTAGGCATTTTAACCTCTGGGTGCGGTCCTCATAATTACACAAATTGGGATCGGTCCATGCTAGGCTTTCGCCCCGGAACTGCCACCCTTCTATACCAATTGGGATCGGCCCATGCTAGGCTTTCGCCCCTGAGCTTCCACCCTTAATTATACAGATTTCTTTATTTAGATTCTTTAATCTTTGAGATTGTTGTTTTGGTGGTCATAATCATTTTCAATATTTGGAACTACGGGCCAGTAATAGAAGACGTGAAAATAACACTTCAAGGTAGTAATAATGACATAAGGAGCTATGTAACATCAATGTATTACGTGTGACCTTAAATGATACAATTGACTTCAACTGACTAAGAGGAGGATTCACCAAACTTGGTTTTTGCAAATACCATTTACATACCAGCACATAGGAGGATAATTACACAAGTATAGAGTAGTGAACATATAATGAAGTAATTATATACACTAACGAGAGGGGGAAATATTGTTAGCTATTTAGAGATCGTACGCTGCCACTATATTTCCTTTACTAGGAATAGAACTTAGGAAATTCACTTATTGATAGTAATTGCAAGTATCAGATTATATGCCGAAGAATATTGAATCGAATAGCCTTACATACCTTATCCTCTGACCAATACAACTATCACGATTTAGCCTCCCCTTTCAGGTTTTAATCTACAATATAAGTCATGATAAACTTAAATTAGCAGCTATCACACGGTGCGTCTCGTAAAATAGTAGCTAACTTGACGGATAATGAGCCCATACAACCCTTAAAACAATGTGTATCACCACTCCTCCTTCTCTTCCCAATACATACATTATATATCCTTTTCCAAGATTACCCAAATTGCACGAACAACAATACACATAAAACAACCTCACATGTTCTTTATCATACAAAAACTTATTGAACTCACCAAACCCTTGAGTTCTTTATGATAGAACATCCATAATTCCTCACTCAAACTCATACATAAGGAGAAAGAAAATGGAGCAGTCACCTTACCTCAATTTTTGCAATTTTTCCTTATAAGTTGAATTCCTCTAGAACTTAAACTTCCCTTCACACTTAAACCAAAGAAGAAGAGAAAAGTATCTTAGTAATTAAGGAAAGTGAGTAGTAGCTTGTGGGAACTTCTGCCTTGTACTTGTAATTAAGCATGAATAACATGTTTTCTAGTCTTTCATGGGAGAATTAAGCTAAATCCATAAGTGTTTCTCTTACCTTGTTTTGCAGATATGAGGGTTTCTTCAAGAACCCTAGAAGGAATTTTTGGCTGCTCTTGAGATATAAGAGAGATATAGCTGAAGTAAATTATGAATTTTGTCTGTTAAAATGAGTGAAAATATTAGCTCATACTGGGTTTATATGGAGCCTTCTTGACCATAAAAATAATCCTCTAGAACCTCCCTTTTGTTTAACTTAGTTTGGGCCTCAAGCGAGTCCATTAGCATAGGCCCAATTCTGATCCATAAACCTTGGCCATTTTAACTAGATCCATATAACTCAAGTAGGTGATGCACCTACTTGGTCCTTTGGACTGGTCGATAAGTCAAAGTAGGTGATGCACCTACTTGTCATCTACTAGCTTAGTTAAGTCGAGCAAGCAGCTCACCTATTTTATTCCATTTTTTAAATATTAATCCTTTTTGCTTTAAGTTAGCACTTAACATTCAACTTTAACCTTAATTATCACCTTACTATCTCAAGTTTAAATACTCCCGTTGGAGTTAACTTGCAGTACATATGTTGAAACATGCAAGGCATCACATCACCTTCCGAGCTAGTTTAAACCAACGCTAATCATATAAGAAACATGGTCCCTCACCTATACTATAAGGCTATGTCAAGTATCACAAGAATAGAACAAGCATATGCATAATACGAGCTGTTACATCCTTCCCCCCTTAAAACATTCGTCCTCGAATGTTAGCTTGTTTATCCAGCCCAAATAAGTTCAAGCCTAAGTTAGTACTACTATGAATCACATTGAACATATAGTATACTTACATCTTAATGCCTCAACTCAACATTTTCATCTTTTTCATCGGTCTGGAAGAGATGAGAATGCTTCAGTTTCATTGCTTATTCGGCTTCCCATGTAACTTCTTCTACTTGTTGGTTCCTCCATAATGCTTTTACAGAAGCTACTTCTTTATTTCTTAACTTCCTAACTTGTCGATCCAGAATAGCAATGGGTACTTCTTCATAAGTGAGATCTCTCGTAACTTGTACATCTTTAGTAGGAGTAATACAAGATGGGTCACCTACACATTTTCGAAGCATTGAGACATGAAACACCGGATGAACGGTTGAAAGCTCTTGAGGTAGCTCTAACTCATACGCAACTTGGCCAATTCTTCGGATAATATTATATGGCCCTATATAGCGTGAACTCAACTTTTCCTTTTTACCAAACCTGATTACCTCATTCATTAGTGACACCCTCAAGAACACCCAATCCCTTATAGAAAATTCTAGTCCTCTACTTCTAACATCCGCATATGATTTATGTCGACTTTGAGCTGTTTCTAGCCGCTACTGTATCACTTTGACTTTTTCCGTAGCTTGATGAACAAGGTTTGGCCCAAATATGGCAGTTTCCCCTGTTTCGAACCAGCCAATCGGGGATCTACATTTTCTACCATACAAAGCTTCATAAGGTACCATTTTAATACTTGAACGGTAGCTATTGTTATAAGCGAATTCAATAAGTGGTAAATGATCATCCGAGCTACCCTTGAAATCTAATACAGAAGCTCGCAGCATATCCTCAATTGTTTGAATTGTACGCTCTGCCTGACCGTCTGTTTGGGGGTGAAAGGTTGTACTTAAATTCAGTTGTGTTCCCAAACTCTTCTGGAACGATTTCCAAAAATTTACAGTGAATTGAGCTCCTCTATCAGATATTATAGAGATTGGCACTCCATGTAGTCGAACTATCTCTTTAATATACAATCTTGCATACTTTTCAGTCGTATAAGTAGTCTTCACCGGCAAGAAGTGCAATGCTTTGGTGAGTCTGTCAACTATTACCCATATGGAGTCAAACTTCCGAAATGAGCGAGGCAAACCAGTGACAAAATCCATGTTGATCATATCCCACTTCCAAATTGGAAGTTCTATACACTACATATAACCTCTGGGCTTTTGGTGCTCTACTTTAACTTGTTAACAATTTGGATATTGAGCCACGAATTCCGCAATGTTCTTCTTCATGTCCCCCCACCAATACATTTCTTTCAAGTCATGATACATTTTTGTTGACCCCGGATGGACAGAATATCTCGAATGATGTGTTTGCTTCATAATCCTCTTTCTTAATTCATCTACGTTAGGTACACACAATCTGTTTTGACACCGAAGTATTCCCTCTTGCATAAGCTCAAATGCCTTTGTCATAGCCTGTTGTACATTCTCCTTAACCTGTAAGAGAATAAGATCAATGTACTGCTTCTCTTTCACTTCCACTACTAATGAGGATTCTGCTGCATTTTGCACAACAACCCCTTTGTCCGGAGATTCAAGAAGGTGAACTCCCAAGCTAGCTAGTTGGCATAGATCCTTAGTTATTCCTTCTCTTTCCATAGACTACCCATAAGTTCTTGCCATTACTTTACCGCTTAAAGCATCAGCTACTATATTGGCTTTATCGGGATGATACAAGATATCAATGTCATAATCTTTTAATAGCTCCAGCCATCTTCGCTGCCTCAGATTTAGGTCCTTTTTATTACAGATATATTGCAAACTCTTGTGATCAGTGTATATGTCAACATGAACTCCATACAAGTAGTGGCACCATATCTTCTAAGCAAACACAACTGCTGCTAGCTCTAGATCATGGGTTGGATAATTTTTCTCATGTGGCTGCAGCTGCCTTGAGCCATAAGCTATTACTTTACCATGCTGCATTAATACACAACCTAAGCCCACTCCCAAAGCATCACAATACACTTCATAGCCTTCCTTGCCTTCTGGAAGTACCAATACTGGTATAGAAGTTAATTTATTCTTCAGCTCTTGGAAGCTTTTTTCACATTCATCACTCCACTGAAACCTGGTTTCTTTGTGTGTTAGTTTTGTTAAGGCTGCAGCAATGGAAGAGAATCCTTCAACAAACCTTCTAGAATAACCTGCCAATCCAAGAAAACTACGGATCTCCGTAGGCGTTGTAGGTCTTGGCCAATTTTTCACGGCTTCTATCCTCTGGTTATCAACCCTTATTTCTTTATCGGATACAATATGAACTAAGAATGCCACAAATTTTAACCAAAACTCACATTTAGAGAACTTTCCATACATCTTATGATCTCAAATAATTTGTAAAACCTGTCGCAGGTGATTTGCATGGTCCTCTTCCGATCTTGAATTCACCAAAATGTCATATATGAATACTATCACGAACATATCTAAAAATGGTTTAAGCACCCTATTCATCAAATCCATAAAAGTTGCTGGTGCATTTTTTAGCCCGAATGACATGACTAAAAACTCAAAATGACCATACCGTGTTCGAAAAGCTGTCTTGGGTATACCTTTGTCATTCACCCTCACTTGGTGATAACCCGACCTCGGGTCAATCTTTGAAAAACACCTAGCACCTTGTAACTGATCAAACAAATAATCAATTCTAGGGAGGGGTTAATTGTTCTTAATCGTTACCTTATTGAACTTTTGGTAATTGATACACATTCTTAACGAGCCATATTTCTTGCTTACAAATAAAACTAGTGCTCCCCACGGGGACATACTAGGCCTTATGAATCCTTTTTCTAATAAGTCTTTTAATTGCTCTTCAACTCCCGTAATTCTGCCGGGGTGATTCTATACGGAGTAATGGAGATAGGTTGAGTATCTGGAATCACATCAATACCAAACTCTATTTCTCGTTCTGGAGGCAAACCTGGAAGATCTTCAGGAAATACATCAGGAAACTTATTCCCTACCAAAATGGATTGAAGAGTTGGTGGCTCCGCATCTATATTTTTCATTCTCACTAGATGACATATGTATCATTTGGACATCATCTTCTTTGCCTAAAGATAAGAAATAAATTTACCTCTTGGTGCCCCAATATTACCTTTCAATTCAGGGACTGCCTCTTTTGGAAAATGGAAATGCACCGTCTTAGTTCAGCAATCTATCGTGGCATAACAAGAAGCTAACCAATCCATATCCTTTATAACATCAAAATCTACAATTTCTAGCTCAACAAGGTTAGCCAACGTATCATGATCACAAACGGTTACAATGCAATTACGATAAACCCTTCTAGTTATAATAGGCTCACCAATCGGTGTAGACACTTCTAATGGCTTCACTAATAATTCTGGTGTTCTTTTGAACTTTTCAGCAATCAAATGAGTAACATATGATAGTGTAGACCCGGATCAATTAATGCATATACAATATGTGAAAAGATGGACAATGTACTTGTAACCACATCCGGCGTGGCTTCTAAATTTTGTCGATCCCTTAGAGCATATGTGTGATTCTGAACTCCACTAGAACTAGCTGCTCCCCTATATCTTCTACCATGACCAGTAGGCATCTGTCCCCTACCCAGACAAGGTGCTGATGATGATGATGCAACAACTGATCTAGTAGGTTGTGCCACACCACCCACACCCCTATGAGGGCAATTTCTCATTAGAAGACCCGGTATACCACACGAAAAAGAAACATCTGTCCCAAACCTACATGCACCTAGATGATTCCTTCCACATTGTTTACAAGGTTGTCGAGGAGGCCTTGATTGGCTCGTACTTCCCGGCTCTTGATGACACGCTATTTGTGAACCTTGGCTTTCACTTCTTTGCCCAAACTGATTTCCCCTAAACCCTTGAAACCACGGTGGAGCACTAGCTGTAGAGTAGAAAGATGATAGTCTAGGCGGTCTGTTAGAGAACCGAGGCCTAAACTCACATTGGGATGGTGTAAACTGCCCCATGGAATTGGCCCTCTTAGAATGCCCTGTTTCCGACTCTTGTGTCCTTCTTCTTTGCCTTTGATCCTCCAACTTTTGCGCAAAAGCTTGCATCCTTGCTCTATCCATATCTTTATTCAACGAAGTAATGGTATAGTCTCTAACCAAATATGAATCTAATCTATCCACATATCGATGAACTCTATCCTCCATAGTAGCTACTACATTAGGAGTATGGCCATGGAATTAAATTTAAGATTGTACTCTCTCACACTCATACTTCATTGGTGGAGATTTAAGAACTGATCCGCACGGGCCTCTCGGATATCCAATGGCAGATAATGGTCAAGGAATGCCTTTTTGAACTCTTTCCACGTAGTTAAAGGTTCTTTTGTTCCCCTAGATTGCTTCCAAGTTTCATACCACAATATAGCCACACCCTTTAATCTATATGCTGCTAGCTCAAGTGGTTCTTTACCACTTACATGCATAACATCAAAAGTGTGTTGGATTTGATCTATAAAGTCCTGTGGATTTTCATTAGGATCTGACCCGGTGAATGATGGAAGGTCCAAATTAAGAAAGTCACGTATCTGCGTGCCAGCCGCTCTATCTACACCACTAGTACCTTCTACTGGACCTTCTTGCCTTTGGCCATGGCCAGCAACTATACGAGTCAATAATTGGACTGCATTCCTCAAATCTTGCTAGGTAGTATTAATAGTGGGTTCTTGAGGTGCAGCTTCCCTCCTTACATCTTCTGGAGATGGAGGGGTCGTGGAAGTCTGTGATGGAGACTCATCTTGAGCCTCACTTTGAACAGCTTGACTAGGTGGTGGTTGGCTGGTCCCTTCTTGGGCAGCCACATCTACTCGCTTACCTGTACTTTTACTCCTTCTCGTAACCGGCATCTTTGCTATAATAAAGCAATTCAAAAGTTAGATACGATTCACCTACAACATTGGTTCTATAGCACGATCTAACAAATGAAAGAAAAGAGACAACTCCTATATGTCTCGTAGCCTCCTGCCTATAAATGTGGTGCACAACATGTCCATAAGGAAGACTCTACACATACACGACTTTGGAGACTCCCTAGGATGACCTGCTCTGATACCACTTTTGTCACGCATCAAATTCCATTAAGACGGACAGTCACCCGATGCCCTAAATGTCCGAGAGAACCAACATGTAGCATGTGCTTACTATGCATATAACTATAACAATCTTAAAGTTGTGACAAGTCCACATGGAATGCAGTGATAAGAACCAACATAACTAGACCCAAAACTTATATACAAGACTTGGTTGTTGAGGCCACAACTTGTTATGACACACTTGAACCTTATACATTAGTCTACAAAACCTCTAAAAGATAGAGAACCGTAGAGTAGGTCGAGACAGACCCCACCTTACCCTTAACTACAATACAATACCAAAATGAATCTATCAAGGACTCAGTAAAGCTCGGATCAACCTGGAACTCCCCAAAAGAAGAAGTGAATTTGAACACATCAAAAAAATTAAGCTACAAAGAAGTCCATCTCTTGTAAGACTTTGATTGGATAATTTGATTATTAAAACTAGTAAACAAGTAATTCATTATGTTAATTAGTTATAAAATAGTAAAGGAATGGACGAAAAATGAGTTTAGAAGAAGAAGAAGAACTGAATATGGACAATTAGAAGATTTTTTAATCCCTAAATCCTACAACCTAAACCCTAAACCCTAATCCCTAACCCCTAAACCCTAAAACCTAGCCCTGATACCCTTAGCCCCTAACCCTAAACCCTAAACCCCAAACCCTAAACCTTAAACCCTAAACCCCAAACCCTAAACCTTAAACCCTTACCCTAAATCCTATACCCTACACTCTAAACCCTAAATCCTAACCCCTAAACCCTAAACCTTAAACCCTAAACATGATACTCATAACCCTAAACCCTAAACCCCAAACCCTAAACTCTAAACCTTAAACTCTAAACCTTAAACCCTAAACACTAAACACTAAACACTAATTCCTTAACACTAAACCCCAAATCCAAAACCCTAAACGACAAACCCCAAACCCTAAACCCCAAATCCTAAACCTTAAACCCTTAACCTAAATCCTATACCCCGAACCCTAAACCCTAAACCCTAAACCCTAAACACTAAAACCTAAACTTTAACCCAAAAACCCAAATCCTTAACCCTAATACCTAAACACGAAACCCTAAACCCCAAACCCTAAACCCTAAACCATAAAACCCTAAACCATAAACCCAATACCCTAAACCCTAAACCCAAACACCATTCCCTTAACCCCAAACCCTAAATCCTAAACCCTAAACCCTAAACCAAAAATCCTAAACCCTTAATCGTAAATCCTAAACACTAAACACTAAACCATAAACCCCAAACTCTAAACTCAAAACCCAAAACCCTAAACCCTAAACCCTAACCCTAACCCCTAACCCTTAACCTCTAAACCCTTAAACTTAAATCTGAAACCCTAAACTCAAAACTCAAAACCCTAAGCTCTTACTCTAAATATTAAACCCTAAACCCTTAACCAAAAACCTAAACCCTAAACAAAAAACCATAAACCCTATACCCAAATCCTTAAACCCTAAATCCTAAACCCCACACCTGAAACCCTAACCCAAAACCTAAAACTCCAAGGCCTAAGTCCTAAACCCCAAACCCTTAATCCCATACACTAAACCATAAATCACATACCCCAAACCCTAAACCCTAAACCCTACACCCTACACCCTAAAACCTAAACCCTAAACCCCAAACCCCAAACCCCAATCCTAAATTCTAAACCCTTGAGCAAAAAATCTAAAACTCTTAACACTAGACCCGAAACCCTACACCTTAAACCCTAAACCCTAAATCCCAAACCCTAAACCCTAAACCCTAAATCCTAAACCCTAAATCCTAAACCTTAAACCTTAAACCCTAAACCCTAAATCAAAAACTCTAAACAGTAAACCCTTAACCCCAAACCCAAACACCATACCCTAAACCCTAAACCTTCAACTATAAATCTACATCATAAACCCTAGACCCTAAACTCAAAATACTAAACCCTAAACCCTAAACACCAAACCCAAACCCTAAACCCTAAACTCTAAACCTTAAGCCCTTGACCCAATACCATTAACCCTAAACTCAATCCATAAACCCTACACCCTAAACCCAAAACCCAAAATCCTAAACCCTAAATCCTAAACCCTAAACCCTGAACTCTAAACCCTAAACCCTTAGCCCAAACCACAAACCCTAAACCCTAAACACTAAACACCAAACCCTAAACCCTAAAACCTAATTCCCTAACTCTAAACGAAAAACCCAAAGCCCTAAATCCTAACCCTAATCCTTAAACCCTAAAACCTAAATCTTAAACCCAAAACCCTAAACTAAAAACTTGAAACCCTAAACTATAAACTTAAAACTCGAAATCCTAAACCCTAAACTCAAAATTTGAAACCCTAAACCATTTACCCCCTAAACATTAATCCCTAAACCATAAACCATAAACTATATACCCTAAACCCACAACCCTAAACCGTACACCCCAAACCCCAAGCCCTAAACCCTAAACCCTATACCCTAAACATTAAACACTATACCCCAAACCCTAAACCCCACACCTTCAACCCTAAACCACATACCCCAAACCCTAAACCCTAAACCCTAAGTCCTAAAACCCTAAACCCTAAACCCCAAACCTAAACAACAAACCTTAAACCCTAAACACTAAAGCCTAAAACCCTATACCCCAAACCCAAGCCCCAAGCCCTAAACCCAAAACACTTAAGCAAAAACCCAAAACCCTTAACCCTAAGCGCTAATCCCTAAACCCTAAACCCTAATCCCTAAACCCTAAAACCTAAACCCCAAATCCTAAACCCTATACCCCAAACACTAAACCCTATACCTTAAAGCGTAAACCTTAAACCCTATACCTTAAACCCTAGACCCTAAACCCTAAACCCTAATCCCCAAACCCTAAACCCCAAACCATAAAACCCTAAACCCTAAACCCAATACCCTAAACCCCAAACCCCAAACCCAAACACCATTCCCTCAACCCTAAACCCTAAATCCTAATCCCTAAACCCTAAACCAAAATTCCTAAACCCTTAATCGTAAATCCTAAACACTAAACACTAAACCATAAACCCCAAACTCTAAACTCAAAACCCAAAACCCTAAACCCTAAACCCTAACCTAAACCCCTAACCCTTAAAGTCCAAACCCTAAAACTTAAATATGAAACCCTTAACTCAAAACTCAAAACCCTAAGCTCTTACTCTAAATATTAAACCCTAAACCCTTAACCAAAAACCCTAAACCCTAAACAAAAAACCATAAACCCTATACCCAAATCCTTAAACCCTAAATCCTAAACCCCACACCCGAAACCCTAACCCAAAACCTAAAACTCCAAGTCCTAAGCCCTAAACCCCAAACCCTTGATCCCATACACTAAACCATAAATAACATACCCCAAACCCTAAACCCTAAACCCTACACCCTAAATCCTAAACCCTAAACCCCAAACCTCAATCCTAAATTCTAAACCCTTGAGCAAAAAAATCTAAAACCCTAAACCCTAGACCCGAAGCCCTAAACCCTAAACCCTAAACCCTAAACCCTAAAGCAAAAATTCAAAACCCTAAACCCTAAATCCTAAACACTAAACCTTAAACCCTAAACCCTAAACTAAAAGCTCTAAACACTAAACCCTTAACCCCAAACCCAAACACCAAACCCTAAACCCTAAACCCTCAACCTACATCATAAACCCTAAAACCTAAACTCAAAATACTAAACCCTCAACCCTAAACACCAAACCCAAACCCTAAACCCTAAACCCTAAACCCTAAAAAAGGCGCTTCTTGGGAGGCAACCGAAGTTTTTAATGCTTTTTATTTTGATTTTGGAATAACGGGTGTTGATTGTGAAGGTTGAAGTGTGAAATGTGTGAAAATTGCAGGTTGGTGACCCAAGAGTCCATTAGGTAACTCACCGAAGAGGTCGGCAAGCCCGACTTGGACTGCCAATGGACTCACAAAAATCACAGGTGGGAGTGTATAAAACTTGGCGGGCCTTTGGACAAATCGAGGACTCGCTGAACAAGTCGGTGAGCATAACTTTGTCCGCTGTTTAAACCCTAAATTAACTGGAGGTCATGTAAAACTCGATGAGGTAAGTTATAACTTGGCGCATCGCCGAGTGGTTCGGCGAGTATGACTAATACCGCCGAATGGGTCACGAATTGAAAAGTTTTTAAAGGCCACAGGTTTAAAATTTCAAAATATTTCATATTCCCTCATTTCTAACGCAATACACTCACACCCGCAGTTCATATTTCCCATATTTTTATCATTGTAATTGTTTTTTCTCTTTATCTACGTGTTCGGAGTTTGATTTCATTGCCGCCTAGCATTTCAAACAATTATTTTGGCATAAAGATTGGTTTTCCGAAACCCAAACTCTTGAATAACTGTTGAACTCGAATGCATTTGTTTATATTTTGTTGATGTGTGTTGGGCTTGTGTTGAACTCATACTATATGCTAGTTTTCCTATCGTAGTTTCGTAATTGTGCTTAATTTTTTAGATTGTTGATTCCCCATATTTTGTGCTCTAAAATTGATCATAATTTGTTGGGTTGTGGGAAATGTTTGTGGGGTCTAGTTAGGTGAATTATAAGTAACCCCAATTGTGCTAAATGACGTACTTTTCCTAATGATGGAGAGTGTGACATCATTTCTAAGGGAAAAAAAATCAAATAGCCAATTTTGTCTGAATCGGGGAAAGTCTGAGTACCCCGGTGGCATGGATTGTATGGGTTTGTGTCTAATTGCATAGGTGTGTTTTTTTATTTTTCTATTGGGGGTTGCGGGCTTGATTTTGGGAAACGGGGTTGAAATTTGGCACGTTGGGCAGTTTGGTGAGCAGGGTCGAGCTTGCCAAACCATTCGGTTGTTCGCCAACATCCCTTGTGATCGCCCTTAATTTCATGTTATGGCCAGAATAGAGTTTGTAACTTTCGGTGGGAAGCCTCAGCTCGCCGAGTTAACTCGGCGACTCGCCGAAAGTCTCCCTTTATCGCCATTTCTGCGCCTCTGACCCCTAAAACATATTGTAACTTTCAGTGGGCTAATCTGAGCTCGCCTAGTGGTGTTGGCAATACACCGAAGGGCCCTAATCATCGCCTACCTGCCATTTTTCTGGGCAATTTTCAAGCCAGCACTTTCGGTCAGCCCGATCTGGCTAGCCAAAGTTACTCGGCGACTCGCCGTTTGGTTCGGCGAGTCTTACTGCAACTTACTTTCTGCATTTTTCCTAAATTTTTTCTAAATTTTTCCGATGTGTATTGCAGCTATGTCTTGGACCAACTTTGACAAGAGTGGTATGCAACCCCACAAACGAGCACGGGACATCGTGATCAATGAGGGAGCAGTTGCTCCTTCTAAAAAGGGAAAACAAGCTCTCTATGAAAATGAACTACTCTATGGGAATGAAGGCTAACTACTGAGTGGATATGGTAAGATGGAAGCTCTACCTATGTTAGTGAATCCACCTAAGCTAAAATGTTACCGGTTCTACCTTAGGCAAGTAGATCAACTCTTTTCGGTGTGGGGCATGACACCGGATTCCATGTCAAGCTCACATGGTCTATGTCGGTTAAGGCTTATTCCCATCATGTGAGATATGTGCTATAGTTACTTGAGAGGTTCTATGAAGTGTGGGTGGTAGTATGGGATGCCATCAATGCATTGCATAAGTAGGCTTTGAGAGGCTATGGTGTGATTCTCTAATGTATTAATGTCTGATGAATGAATGTGCTCAAAAGGAAGCTAATGAAGAATGCTGACTTAAATGCTTAATGTTGTGATGCTTGCTTTTCTTGGATTGTATTATGGGTTACTTTCCTTTTCATGACTTATGAAATGTTTATTTTCCTAATGCGTGAGTATGGTCTAAAGAAGAGTATTAAGAATGGTAAGTTCATTTTTGGTGGCCTCAAAGTGGTACTTAGTATGGATGGTGGTATAGGATGCCATTCATGCGTTGCACTAGTATAGCTTAGGGTTACTTAAGGTGAAGGATTTAATGTGATGAAATGACCTATATGTTGATTATGTTGTATCTTATGCCTCTTATACTTCGGTTCATGAAGTTTTCTCAAATTGGCATAAAGAATGATTTTCAAATAAAATGTCATTTTTAAGAATTTGTTTTGCATGTCTATCATACTTAGTACATTAAATGCTCTAACCCATATTTCTTCTATTTTCTACAAAGTGTAGGTTCCGGCAAGTGAGTTGATTCTCTTCTAGTTGAAGTTAGGATTGATATTCCTCCATAGCATTTGGTATGTCCTCACGGATCCGAGGAAAAGTTTTTTATTGATGTTTCATAACTTTCATTGTATAAGACTCTTTTTAGACTTTCTATTGTAAGGGTCGTGACCCTACTTTTGTTTCAAGATATTTTTAGATGGCCATGTGCGACTAGTAGACTTCCGCTATTCTAAATGATATTTTCGAATGTATGGACTAAAATGAGTTGTAAATTCCGCACCATTTCTATTATCTTATGTGATGACATGCTATAAGGCTTGTATGAGACTCTTCGGAGTCTTGTACACCGTGTGACATCCGGGGTGTAGACTTGGGTCATTACAAATACTGAGTGGCAATGTTCAAGTCTTTCTTCTTGATGGGATCTCCCACCTCAATCCACCTCGGGGTGGTGTCCAAAATGAGGGGAGCAAGCCAACCCTTTAGGTCATCTAGGGTCTGAGTTGTAGCTAAGCCCTCATACTCATGCTCAAACCCAGTAGCTTTTTCAAGTGCAACATTAATATGATCGCTGCTGCACCCAACTTCTTTCCCCGGAACCATGACGGACTTCATCGATCTAAAACCACTAGCCTTTTTTTTCCCTTCTGGTACCAGGTCACTATCGATTCAAGGTAAATCATTAGGATAGCTCATTGAATCCTCAAGAAAGGAATGCCATAGGCCTATCGATTCAAGACTCATCATTACATTATTATACACATGAAAGGAATGTCATAGGCCTATGAATTCATGGTACATCATTACATTATTGTACACATGAAAGGAATGCCATTGGCCTATCGATTCATGGTATATTAGTTCATTGACTCATTCTGAAAGGAATGCCATTGGCCTATCGATTCAAAACAAAGCCTTAGAATACTTCATTAGTCATTTATGAAAGGAATTCCATAGGCCTATCAATTCATATTCATTAAGTCAAGAAACATTTAATACACAAGAAGAGGATGCCTAATCCTACCAATTCAAGATACATCAATCAACTTTACTTTAATTCACACAAGCAGAAGATGCCCTAAGCCTACCAATTTAAGGTATAACATTACATTGAAGAAACCTTTCACATATATCACCATCATTCATAAGTGCATAATTGAGAATAACCTTTCAATAATAGCACAACTGCATTGTAGACATGATCATACTTCTTTCATTGAAATCACAAATATTCACATATCACCATGATCATACATTAACCTTCATACTTTGCCTTTCAAGGCCATGGATCACACTTCACCAACACACCTAGAATACTACAATTTAGGCATGAATAATGATATAATTCAATAAACTAAATCAACATAGACTTAATCTCTTCACATACTTCCATGATCAATCAACCCAAATCACTAACATTAATTTTAGTATTTTGCGGGAAACATGTCTTCATGTGGGGAATTCTTCATAATTCATCCTTAATTCAACAATCCATTAATAATTCATCACATATAAACCTTTGAAAACATTTTGGAATTGAACCCATGCTTAGATTGAAACCCTAACCTTTTTGGGGGATTTTTGAAACTTGAAATTATCTTTTGAAAGGGCTCCTTGAATGAAACTTAATCAAGTATGTAGAATACCATACCTCTATTGATGAAACTCCATCAAAATTGGTTGAGAAAGGTGAAATTTCGAGCTTGAAGCCATCACTCGTCCTTCTCCAAAGGTGGTTTCTAGAGAGAGGATATTTGGAGACCGTAGTTTCTAATTTTATGTTTTGAGAATAATGAATTGAAAAAGGGTGTTTAATACTTTTAAAAGCCTTAAAATACTTTAATTAATCAAAATAAACCTTCCCAACCCATAACAAATTAATCTGGAATATACCATGTTGCCATTACCATGGCCGAACTAGGCAGTTTCTAAAGGTAGGACTCACGACCTAGACCCACGGACTGTGAGTTGGGTGATGCCCTATACTGCACGTTCATGGTTTCAGTCTGAAACTCCCTATTTGGGGCCTTGACCTACGGAGCCTCCCCCATTGGTGTGGATGGACCTACGCAGTGTAGGTCCAATCCAGATGTCCCCAACTTTTGACAGCTTTTGGCAGGTTTACAGATTTGGGGGTTAGCTTAAGGGTCCCCCTCAAGGACCCTCGGTGTCACGCCCCGAGAGCAACCCCAGACGTGACATGGCATAGTTGACCCTGAAGGGGTCGCATACAAGACCTTAGCATACACATAACATAAAATCATAGAAAGACGGGAGAATTTAAAACTTTCTTTAAACATAAACTCGAAAAACATTTCATAAAAGCGGAAGTCTTTCTAACATCATGTCTCAAACCATCTAATATTCCTTGAATAAAATTCATTGGGACGCAGCGCATACACAGTCTAAAAACATAGAAAAATGACATAAAGGAACATAAAGGGTTCGTCCTCGAAGCTATGAGGACTCACCAATTCTTCAATTCTTCTAGAATCCTTGAAACTGTAACCTCCAAGCAAACTCAAGCCTCCAACCCTACATTTGGTTAGAATGTAGGCAATATGCGTTAGTACAAAATGTACCAAGTATGACAGCTAACATACCAACATAAGATATCTCAAAATGGTTAGTTAACATAAAACATAATCATAAGAGACAATAACATAACTATATCATAAATTCCAACATAGGCATTATATCAAAGCAAGTTAACATAGCACATTCATAATTGCATACTTCAACCATTAATCCTTCATACTCAAGAGGACTAATTCATAAGCCACCTCCAAGAATACTTGTGTAATGCAAAGATAGCATCCCGTAATACTGTCCAAGCTACGTACCTCTCTTTGATCATTCTTGGTCATTGCCCACCTTCATAGTCAAGACCTAGGTTTTGATGTCATAAGAACACTATACCCCTAAGTAACCTCAAGGCACACTAGTGCAATGCATGTTGGGGATCCCATAATACCACACACACTAAGCATATCTTGAAGTCACCTTATTCACATTTACCAATTCTAGGTGTCACTATTGACCTACTTCATATTGACAATGAACTATCAACTTAAGTCAATTCATATCATGGATGGAAACTATAGCAACACTCCAAGATAGGCATACATCACAGAAGAGGACAATTCATAAGTAGCTTCAAGTCATACTTGTTCCATGTATGAATGGCATCACATACTACTACTCACACTAAATACTCTTTTAGGCTAGCTTACTCCATGCTAACTGTCTTTCATTCTAGTCTATCAAAGAATAGCATACTACCATGCTAAACCTAACTACCATAGAAAACATCCTACCATACAACCCAAGCTATCATAGGAAGGATACAAGTATACTAACCTAGCCACCATGCAGCCATTGAATAAGATGCAAGCTATCCTTAGGGTAGTATAAATCCTCAACCCTAAGGTATCCTTAGGAGAGTATAATGTCTCAATCCTAAGCTACCATGAAATGGTCTTGGCCTAACCAAGTCAAGTTACCTTGAAGAGCATTCTAACCATGCTAGTTCAAGCTACCCATAGGAGAGCATAGATCCTCAATCCTAGGCTATCATGCCTATACTAATGCAAGCTACCATGAAAAGCATCCTACCAATGCTAGTTCAAGCTAACCTTAGGAGATCTTAATTCCTCAATCCCAAGTTACCATGAGATCTACCATCCCAAGCTACCATGAGATCTACCATCCCAAGCTACCATGAAATTTACCATCCCAAGATACATGATTCAACTATACATGAAGGAATCATAAGTCTCAACTTCAAGCTATTTATTCTAACAAACATGATTCATTTTAGGTGACTAGCCTTTCAATCTAGAATCATCCTATGTGAGAAGACCTTTCACATTCTACATACAAGCATTCATTTAGTTCTAGGTAGGTCATGTGGGTGAAAGCCTTCCACCATAACTCTATCTATGTTGTGTATCAACTCTATGCAAGCTAGTTCATCATATTCGACTTACTCTTTAAGCCCTAGTGAACAACATTATGACTTCAAGCCCTACATTCAAGATTTACTCCACAATCATCATACTTAGTCTAGATCACAAGACACATTAGCCCTAATCCTTACTTACAAGCCAATTCTAGGCATAATTCATCAAAAGTCCCAATTCTTAATCATTTCTATTCATATTCTATGATACATGCATAAGTCTAGTTCAATTCATGATTTCATATTCCCGTTCTTAGATAGGTTCTATTCTTGGTGACAATCCTAGAAAATCTATCAAGAACCATCAATTCCTCATCAAAAGACATAAACCCACATACTTGAAAACTAGGATTAATCAAGGAATTCACATAAATTCTTCATAATATCATGAATCAGGACTAAAATAATCATATATGAGTAGTATCCAACTGTTTGGAGTCATACCCACATAAAAACCATACATTTAAAGTTACCCTAGCTTGTTTGGGGTTCTTCTTCACAAATTAGGGGAAATTCTAGAGGACTCTATGGGTGGAAGAACCCATAGATGAAGATCTAAACATACCTTGAACAAAACCCTATCACAAGCCTTTAGCAATAAACCCTGTGTTCTTGACCTTAGCTTCAACCCTAGCTTGTTCTTCAATGGATGTTCTTCTTTGAGAGAGAAGTGATTTGGGGTTTTGAATTGAATCTAATCTAAAGTGACTTAAAACTAAGGGGTATATACTTAAAATAGTCTAAATATGTGAATAAAAGACATACAAAACGACTCCCACTTAAACCTAGTCGAATATGATTTTACCCAAATGTCCCTCATTTGGAAGCCCCGTCCCAGGCACCACGGCCACTTGGATGGTCCTTGAAGGGCACCACGGTCTGTGGTGGTCCTCGTGGTCTATGGACCAGTAGCTTCCCCAACCCTTTTTGGCCCTCAACCACTCTAATTTGCTAAGGCACCTTCACGGGCACTTTGACGGGCCGTGGTCAAGCAAACGGCTCATAAAGTGCCCCGTCAATTTTGGGCAGTATCTTGGCATCTTGGCCTGGCTTCCCAAGTGCCTAAGCCATCTTCACTGACACCTTCACGGACCGTGGTTTACACCACTGGTCGTGAACCCTTGGGCAGTAGCTAAGGTCCTAACGTAGGTCCATGTAATTATTTGGCAAAAATGACGTTGGAATTCCGGGTCACCAATAAATACCGTGAACTATAGCATATGAAAATTGGCAAATTGGGGGGTATACCTGCTCCGGGGCTCGGTTGACCTTAAAAATGTGCCGTTTT
Organism: Solanum tacnaense; assembly: GCA_029582525.1. Lineage (NCBI taxonomy): Eukaryota > Viridiplantae > Streptophyta > Magnoliopsida > Solanales > Solanaceae > Solanum > Solanum tacnaense. Next base: position 24,726 of record JAJOOD010007450.1, on the reverse strand, counting down.
GGCCGTGCTGACCAACTCGCTCCATAGCTAAGGTCTTAATGGAGTTCCATGTAAATTTTTGGTAAAAATGATGTCAGCATATGGGTCAGCAAAAAATCCCGTGATTATAGCACATAAAAATTGGCAAAATGAGGGGTTTACCTACTCTAGGCTCGTTTGACCTTGAAAATGGGTCATTTTAGCCGTGGTGACCAACTAGCTCCATAGATAAGGTCTTAATGGAGTTCCAAGTAAATTTTTGACGAAAATGTCATCAGAATTCTGGGTCACCAATAAATTGCGTGGACTATAGCGCTCTAAAATCGGTGAAATGGGGGTTAACATGCTCCGGGGATCGTTTGACCTTAAAAATGGTTTGTTTTGGCAGTGGTGACCAACATGCTCCATAGCTAAGGTCTTAACAGAGGTCCATGTAACTATTTGGCAAAAATGATGTCGGAATTTTGGGTCACCAAAAAATCACGTGTACTATTTAGCACACGAAAATCGGCAAATGGGGCGTTTACATGCTGTAGGGATCGTTTGACCTTGAAAAAGGGCCGTTTAGGTCGTGGTGACCAACTGGTTCCATAGATAAGGTCTTAACGGAGGTCTATGTAGTTTTTGGCAAAAATGACGTTGGAATTTTGGGTAACCAATAAATCTCATGGACAATAGCGAACGAAAATTGGCAAAATAGTGGATTTACCTACTCCGGGGGTTGTTTGACCTTGATAATGGGTCGTTTTTGCCATGGTGACCAACTAGCTCCATAGCTAGGGTCCTAACGGAGGTCCATGTAAAATTTTGATAAAAATAACATCGGAATTCCGAGTCACCAATAAATCTCGTGGACTATAGCACACAAAAATCAGCAAAATGGGGGGTTTTGTTTATCGAGGGATTATTTGACCATAAAAATGGGACGTTTTAGCCGTGGCGACCAAATCTTTCCAAAGCTTAGGTCTTAACGGAGGTCCATGTAAATTTTTGGTGAAAATAACATCAGAATTTTGGGTCACCAATAAATCCCGTGGTCTATAGCAAACAAAAATCGGCAAAACAGGGGGTTTACCTACTCCGGGGATTGTTTGACCTTGAAAATGGGCCGTTTTGGCCGTGGTAACCAACTAGATCCATAGCTACGGTCTTAACGGAGGTCCATGACAATATTTAGCAAAAATGACTTCAGAATTCTAGGTCACCAATAAATCCCGTGGACTATAGCGCAAGAAAATCGGTAAGATGAGGGGTTTACCTACTCCAGGGCCCGTTCGACTTTGAAAATGGGGCATTTTGGTCGTGCTAACAACCTGGCTCCATAGATAAGGTCTTAAAGGAGGTCCATGTAAATATTTGCAGAAAATGTTGATGGAATTTTGGGTCACCAATTAATCTCGTGGACTATAGCACACGAAAATTGGCAAAATGGGGGATTTACCTTCTTCGGGGTTCGTTTAACCCTAAAAATGGGTCATTTTGGCCGTCGTGACCAACTGCCTCCGCAGCTAAGGTCTTAACAAAGGTCAATGTAAATTTTTTGCAATATTGACATCGGAATTCAGGATCACTAATATATTCTATAGACTATAACCTACAAATATCGGTAAAATGGGGGGTTTACCTGCTTCGGGTTTCATTTGACCTTGAAAATAGGCCGTTTTGGCTATAGTGACCAACAGACTCTATAACTAAGGTCTTAATTGAGGTCCTTGAGAATTTACGGCGAAAATGACGTTGGAATTCCGGGTCACTAAAAAATATCGTGGACTGTAACACACGAAAATTGGCAAAACGAGGGGTTTACCTGCTCCGGGGATCGTTTAACCTTGAAAATGGGCCAATTTAGCCATGGTGACAAACTGGCTCCATAGCTAAGGTCTTAACGGAGGTCCATGCATATTTTTGGCAAAAATAACTTCAGAATTCTGGGTCACCAATAAATCTCGTAGACTATAGCACACGAAAATCAGCGAAATGGGGGGTTTACCTGCTCTGGAGTTTGTTCGACCTTGAAAATTAGTCATTTTTGTCGTGGTGACCAACAGGCTCCATAGCAAAGATCTTAACAGAGGTCCATATAAATTTTTGGCAAAAATGACATCAGAATTCTGGGTCACCAAAAAATCCTGTGGATTATAGCACATGAAAATTGGCAAAATGGGGGGTTTACCTTCTCTGGGCTCGTTGACTTTGAAAATGGGTCGTTTTGGCCGTGTTGACCAACTGGCTCCATAGATAAGGTCTTAATGGAGGTCCAAGTAAATTTTTGACGAAAATGACATCAGAATTCTAGGTCACCAATAAATCCTGTGGACTATAGCACACGAAAATTGGCAAAAAGGGGGGTTGAAATGCCCCAGGGGATGGTTAACCTTGAAAATGGTCTGTTTTGGGCGTTGTGATAATGTGTCTCTATAGCTAAGGTCTTAACGACGGTCCATGTAATTTTTTGTCAAAAATAATGTCGAAATTCAGGGTCACCAAAAAATCCCGTTGACTATAGTCCACAATATCGGCAAAATGGGGGGTTTACCTACTCTAGGGATCGTTTGACCTTGAGAATGGGTCGTTTTGGCCGTGGTGACCAACTTGCTCCATAGCTAAGGTCTTAATGGAGGTCCACGTAAATATTTGGCGAAAATGATGTTGGAATTTTGGGTAACCAACAAATCTCGTGGACTATAGAAAACGAAAATTAGCAAAATAGTGGATTTACCTGTTCAAGGGCTCGTTTGACCTTGAAAATGGGCAGTTTTGGAATTGTTGACAAACCGATTCCATCGCTAGGGTCTTAACGGAGCCCCACGTAAAATTTTGGCGAAAATGACGTCCACATTCCGAGTCACCAATAAATCTCGTGGACTATTCACACGATAATTGGCAAAATAGGGGGATTACTTCCTCCGGGACTTATATGACCTAAAAAATGGGATGTTTTAATGGTCTCCATAGCTTATCTCTTAACGGAGGTCCATGTAAATTTTTGGTAAAAATGACATCGGAATTTTGAGTGAATTTTGGGTCACCAATAAATCCCGTGGTCTATAGCACATGAAAATCGGCAAAATGGGGGATTTACCTGCTACAGGGCTTGTTTGAACTTCAAAATGGTCTGTTTTGGCTGTGGTGACCAACTGCATCCATAGCTAAGGTCTTAACGGAGGTCCATGAAAATATTTGGCAAAAATAACTTCAGAATTTCGGGTCACCAATAAATCCCGTGGACAATAGCACACAAAAATTAGCAAAATCGAGGTTTACCTACTCCGACGATCGTTCAACCTTGGAAATGGGGCGTTTTGGCCGTGGTAACAACCTGGCTCCATATATAAGCTCTTAACAGAAGTCCATGTATATATTTGCAGAAAATGAGGTCGAAATTCTGGGTCACCAATTAATCTCGTGGACTATAGCACACGAAATTCAGTTAAATAGGGGGTTTACCTGCTCCGGGGTTCGTTTGACCTTGAAAATGGGCCGTTTTGGCCGTGGTGACCAACTGGCTCTATAGATAAGGTCGTAACGGAGGTCTATGTGAAATTTAGGCAAATATGACGCCAGAATTTTGGGTCACCAATAAAACTCGTGGACTTATAGAACACGAAAATCGGCAAAATATGGGGTTTACTTGCTCCGGGGATTGTTTGACCTTAAAAATGGGTAAATTTGGTCGTGGTGACCAACTGTCTCCATAGCTAAGGTCTTAACGGAGGTCCATGTAGTTTTTTGGCGAAAATGACGTCTGAATTTTGGGTAGCCAATAAATCCCACGGTCTATAGCACATGAAAATCGGCAAAATAGGGGGTTTACCTGCTCCGAGGATTGTTTGACCATGTAAATGGGCCGTTTTGGCTGTGCTGACCAACAGGATACATAGCTAAGGTCTTAACGGAGGTCCATGAAAAACTTTGGCAAAAGTAACTTCAGAATTCTGGGTCACCAATAAATCCCGTGGATTATAGCACACAAAAATTGGCAAAATAGGGGGTTTACCTGCTCCGGGGATCGTTCGAACTTGAAAAAGGGTCGTTGTGGCCGAGGTGACAACCTGGCTCCATAGATAAGCTCTTAACGGAAGTCCATGTATATATTTGTAGAAAATGAGGTCAGAATTCCAGGTCACCAATTAATATCGTGGGCAATAGCACACGAAAATTGGTAAAATGGGGGGGGGGGGTTTACCTTCTCCGGGTCTCGTTTCACCTTGAAAATGGGCCATTTTGGCCTTGGTGACCAACTTGCTCCATATCTAAGGTCTTAACTAATGTCAATGTATTTTTTTGGCAAAAAATTACGTCGAAATTTTGGCTCACCAATAAATCCCGTGAACTATAGCCCACAAAAATCGGTAAAATGGGGGACTTACCTGCTATGGGGATTGTTTCACCTTGAAAATTGGCCGTTTTGGCTGTGGTGACCAACTGGCTCTGTATCTAAGGTCTTAACGGAGGTCCATGAGAAATTTTGGCAAAACTGACGCTGGATTTCCGAGTCACCAATAAATCTCGTGGACTATAGCACACGAAAATTGGAAAAATATGGGGTTTACCTGCTCCGGGGATCGTTTGATCTTAAAAATGGGCCAATTTGGCCATGGTGATCAACTGGCTCCATAGCTAGGGTCTTAACGGAGGTCTATATAAATTTTTGGCGTAAATGACATCGGAATTATAGGTCACCAATAAATCTCGTGGACTATGGCACACGAAAATTAGCGAAATGGTGAGTTTACCAACTCCGAATTTCGTTTTACCTTGAAAATCAGTCATTTTCGCCATGGTGACAAACTAGCTCCATAACTAGGGTCTTAAAGGAGGTCCATGTAAATTTTTGGCGAAAATGACGTCGGAATTCTGGGTCACCAATAAATCCCTTGGACAATAGCACATGAAAATCGGCAAAATGGGGGGTAAACATGCTCTGGGGTTCGTTTGACCTTGAAAATGGGATGTTTTAGACGTGGTGACCAACTGGCTCCATAGCTAAGGTTTTAACGGAGGTCCATGAATTTTTTTTGCAAAAATGACGTCGAAATTCCGGGTCACCAATAAATACTGTTGATTATAACATACAAAAATTAGCAAAATGGGGGGTTTACTTGCTCCGGGGTTTATTTGACCTTGAAAATGGACTGGTTTGGACGTGGTGACCAACTGGATCCATAACTACGGTCTTAACGGAGGTTCATGTAAATTTTTGGTGAAAAAACGTCATCGGAATTCCGGGTTACCAATAAATACCGTGGACTATAGAACTTTTTTTAACACTCCCTAGGAGCTCCCACCCCGTTTTTCTGGCTTGGTGACTCGAACTCGCAACCTTCGGGTTGGAAGTGAGGTGTGCTTACCATCCGAACAATTCCCTCTGGTCTACTATAGCACAATAAAATCGGTAAAATTGGGGGTTTACTTGCTCTGGGGCTCATTTGACATTGAAAATGGGTTGTTTTGGCTGTGGTGACAAACTGGCTCCATGGCTAAGGTCTTAATAGAGCTCAATGTAAATTATTGGCAAAACCGACGTTCGAATTCTGAGTCACCAAAAAATCTCCTAGACTATAGGACACGAAAATCAGCGAAATGGGGGATTTACCCGCTCCAGGCTCGTTTGACCTTGAAAATGGGCAGTTTGGCTGTGGTGACCAACTAGATCCATAGTTAAGGTCTTAAAGGAGTTCTATGTAAAAGATTGGTAAAAATGACTTCAGAATCTGAGTCACCAAAAAATCCCGTGGATTATATATAGCACATGAAAATTGGTAAAATGGGGGGTTTACCTACTCTAGGGCTCGTTTAACCTTGAAAATGGGCCATTTTGGCAGTGGTGACCAACTAGCTCCATATAGGAGGTCTTAACGGAGGTCCAAGTAAATTTTTGACGTAAATGATATTGGAATTCTGGGTCACCAATAAATCCCGTGGACTATAGCGCACAAAAATTGGTGAAATGGGGGGTCTACATGCTCAGGGGCTCGTTTTACCTTGAAAATGGTCTGGTTTGGCAGTGTAGACCACCTGACTCCATAGCTAAGGTCTTAACGGAGGTCCATGTAAATTTTTGGCAAAAATGACGTTGGAATTCCGAGTCACCAAAAAATCCCGTGGACAATAGCACACGAAAATCGGCAAAATGGGGGTACCCTGGGTTGTGACAAACTTGGTAATTACAGCACAAGGTTTAGAATGATTCTACGATGATGTCTTATAAGCCACAGAGTAGAGTATTGTTCATAATGTGAAGCGCGCCACATTAATGAATGAGAGTCTATAAGATGCTTAGGAAGCTACACTTCTTTCATTACTCTTAAGTCGTTCCACAGAGTTTGGCTCTACTAAGTCCATCTCCTAATCCTTCCCTTGTGTCTTCAAGATATGAATACAAGAAGTTCTAACGCTAGGAGAATGGAGGGTGACATTGTGAATGAAGAAGCTTCTCAAGATAATCAAGTGCTGGTTGATCACGTGGTTGAGAGTGTGACCCATGCGGAGTTTAGGTCTACTATTTAAATGTTGGCTCAAGCTATGACAACTCAAGCTCTAGCGGTGATGTCTCAGGACAACAGAGATGTTGTAACTCATGTGAACCTTAATATGAATTCCGCCGATTTTAGAGCAAGGGATTTTGCAAGAATGAACCCTCCCGAGTTTTATGTTTCCAAAGTGGGAGAGTATCCTAAAAAATTTGTGGAAGAGGTTTATAAAATACCTAATATCATGGGTGTGACTTCGGTAGAGAAAGCGGAGTTAGCCACTTACCAATTGAAGATTTTTGCTCAAGTATGGTATACTCAAGGAAAGAACAATAGGCCGGTAGGAGCAGGTCCCATTGAGTGGGAAGCATTTAAATTGACATTTTTTAATAGGTTCTTTCCCCGAGAGTTTAGGGAAACTATGGTGAAAGAGTTCATTAACCTTCGTCAAGGAGGTATGAGTGTTCAAGAGTATTTTCTAAAGTTTACTCAATTGTCCAAGTGTGCTCCGGCTTTGGTGGCAGATTCAAGGGATATGATGAGTAGGTATTTGATGGGTGTGTCTAAATTGGTAAGAAAAGAATGGCGTACGACAATGCTCCATGATAATATGGATATCTCACGTCTTATGGTGTATGCCCAACCAATGGAGGACTATAAACTCCAAGACAAGAATAGAGAGGTCAAAAGAGCTAGAACCGCTGATAGGAATTTCTCCTATGCTAGATCTGATGGGCAAGGTCAACAAAGTTTTTAAAAAGGAACTATGGTCAAGATTCTCCTAATACCCCTAGGTTTCACCAAGATAAAGGTAGTGGGTATCCATTAGCTAAGCCTACTTGCACCAAGTGTGGAGGGAGGAACCATGGTAGGTGCCTAGCCGGTATGGACGGTTGCTATGGGTGTGGCAAGAGTGATCTTCAAGTAAACAATTTCCCTATGATCACGGCAAGAGGGAGAGAGGCGAAGCAAGCTTCTCTTAGTGGCTCGGATCCCAATGCTCCAAAGAATAATCTATTTTAGGCACTTCGGTCTAAAAAGGACCAAGAAGGTTCTCCGGATGAAGACACTGGTATGTTGATAGTTTCCATATAGATGTTAATGTCTTATTAGATCCCAATGCTACTTGTTAGACTTTGATGTTATCCTTGGTAAGGTTTGGATGCATTGTTGTTAGACCTCTGTTGATTTTATAATTCGGTATAGTTAGTATGAGTCTTTGGTCATGTCATTTAGGATTGCTTGAAGGAAGTGGTACTTGAATAATTAGTAGGGTCTTCCTCCCAAGGGGGAGATGGTGTGCTTAGATAGAATGGTTGTGGAGTGTCCCGATATCCTCATCCCTTTCTTCTACTCCTACTCTAGCTTGAGATTAAATGTTCTCTTAGCTTGTATTATGTTTTGGAGTCATGCATGATTTATATGCTTCCATGATTTCCTTTTGTTATGCATGTTCTTGAGAAATTCATTTGTTAGAAAGAAAATGAGTTTTCATGATTTACATTCCTCATGCCGTTGTGCATTTCGTATGAGTTGCCTATTCGACTTCTTGAGATGAATTGATGAACATGCCCTATATATATATGTTTTTCTTGAGTAGTTGGTTTAATGGTTTCATGGAATGTGTTGAGAATGCTTTTAGTTGGACAAGGTAGTTCCTCCTATGATTATGTGAAATATTTAGTTTCATGTATAATGGGTTGTTAGATGTAGTTCCAACTTCCTTATGCAGCATAGATTATGTTTGAGTTGGAGTTGATCTTTCCTCCTCTAAATGGTGCATTATTTTGATGTTTCATGCATGATGGGCTGCTAGTATTGAGTTTTTAATTTTGTAAGGTGTCTACATTGTCATTCGAGGTTTAATGTTCCCAAGGAGGAGATAATGTAACACCTTTTAAACTAGTAGGCTAAACTAGAGTTTGATGTTAGGGTTAGAAGTCTTGAATGTACCTCCCCGTACCTTAAAATAAATGTTTTTGTGTTAGAACATCAAGGTTCCAACCCCAACGACCAACCATTGGTCCTTGAGGGAAAACCTTAGGAGGCTTCCTGGCAGTGACCCACGCCTCGTGGGTCAGTCCACACCCTGTGGGTGACGGGTCATGGGTCAAGCCTACAAAAACCAGCCTTGGAACCTCAGTCCACGGATGGACAGCATGCCACGTGAGTCCACCCAGGGACCGTGGTCGTGGATGAGGCCTGTAACTGCCAAAAGGCTGTTACACTTAGGGGCATTATGGGGTTTTCCATTTTAAGCTAATATTAAGTGACATCATTTTGTATTAATTTAGACTAACTATATATTGGTTTAACACCCCTACATTTAGTCATATTTCTCATCATTCCAAAATCCCAAATCAAAACCAACCCTCTCCAAAAATCCTCTCTCTATAACTCTAAGAAAGAAGAAGAAGAAGAAGGTTGAAGCTAGGGTTTGAAGGACCAAGATTTTCTACTCAATTTCGTTGGAGATTCATAGCTAAGGTATGGTAGTCATTTAACCCTAGATAGCTTTGATCCATGGAGACCCTCAAACTCTCAATTTTAAAGTAAAAAATCCCTAAAAGCTCGGGTTTTGACTCCAAGTCGTAGATTCTTTTCAAAAACAATTTTAATGATTTAATTACTTTATATTATGATTAGATTGATCATTATTATGGTTTTTATGATGAAATCTGCCAAGAATCCATGAAATCCCAATATTCCCAATTTATGACTTTTGATCTGGGTGAATTGATGAAAGAAGGATATTATGAGATTTTGTTTGTAGTGATTTAGTTATTTGAATTATGTTATTATAGATGACTATTGTAGTAACTCTAGATGTGTTGATTGAATATGAAATTTGACAATGAAGGGTATGGTATTGTCACGACCCGAGAGCACCCCCTAGTCTTAACACGACATACTCAACCCCGAAGGGGTCTAATACAAGCCTCTTAGAATTCATAACATTCGACATATATAAATAGTGCAGAATTAAAACTTATTTAAAACCAAACTATCAAAATCTCATTTATAAAGCAGCGGAATACTAAGTCTGACATGGCCATCTTATACAAACTTTAACAAGATAGGGTCACGACCCTTTACAATCGAAGTATAGACAAAGTTTTAAAACATAAAAAAAACTAGAAACATAAAGATCTTGTCCTAGACATATGAGGACATACCAAATGAGATCTTGAGAGAACTCTAATCCCAAGGTTCACTATGGAGAATCAAATCGAGTGCCAATCCCTTACACTTCATAAGAGTAAAGAAATATGGGTTAGCACACAGAAATGTACTAAGTATGATGACCCTGCAAAAACATGCTTTAAAGGGGACATTTTGTTGAAAGTCATGCTTTATGCCATATTTGTAAAACTTCATGAACATTGATACAAGAGAGGCATAATATAAGTCACAACCAACATACAAAGTAACATAATTCACATTTGAATAACAAATTAGAACCTGAGATGAAAGGGGTCATAAGACGAGTTTCCCATCGCCAAATGGCCTTTTTTTTCGCCTAAGCTGAAGTTTATCTCACCAACTTGAAGATTGACTTGCCAAACTCGCCAAACGTACAAGGCAACTCGGTGATCTGGGTGGATGTTTGGCGATGCGCCGAGTGATTCGGTGACCAAGGCTTATCTCGCTGAAATTTCCAGTGGCACCTTCCAAAACAAGGTCAACTCGGCGACCTACCTGCCCAAAGGGCGAGGCTCCGAGTGGACTAGGTGAGCAAAGTCGGGGCTCGCTCAATGTCCCTTCGTTGCAACTTTACAGCTCCGAAATTGGACCTGCTATGGTCCCCCACCTTCTTTTGTCCCTTAGTCTTTACCATTTTAGGTAACTTCCCCTTTTACAACACTTTTACACTCTCTTTAATCCCTTTTGAATCAAACTCCTTCTTTTTCAAATATTCCCTTCTTGAAGATTTGAATGTTCTTCAAGAACTTCAAGAACACTATGAAGATCCAAAATAAAACCTCAAAGATTTTTAGCTCAGAATTTCACGAAATTTTAGGTGACTACTCTCCTTGATATAGGGAACAAACCCAATACTTTTTATCACTCAATTCCTTGCCAAAACTTCCAGATTTCAAAAACCACTTCGTCTTCTTCAAACAACAATGGTGGAAACTTCAGTAGTGAATCAAACCCTTTCAAATCTCAGTCCTAGACTCGAAATACGTTAGGGAGCACTAATCTAACCTTGGAAACTCCAACGAAGACTCAAATCAACAAGACCCATTTCTGAATTTCTTCAAAAAAGTTTTGAACACTTTTTTTCTGTTTTCGTAACAACCCAAGACTAGAATAGTAGGAACGAATCTAAGCCTTGCTCTAATACCAAATGATGTAATTCTCACTAGAAAAATTACAAACAATAGCGGAAACAAAATAAAGATAAAAGAAGAGATAAAAGATAAAGAAAACAATTGGCAACTAAAGGATGTATTAAATCCAATAACCTCCAATCTAGATCCTAACAAGTACCAAATCAAGATAAATAGATAGACACACAAAGAGGAAACAAAAAACAATCAAAGGGTATATTAAAACCAATGACCTCGATTTGTTAATCTTACAATAGCACCTACCTCTTACGAAGACATCAATGGAATCGATATACCAAGCAATCCTCGTTTCTAAACAATGTTCAACAAAAGCTTACCAAGCTTTCAACACTCACACAAGGAGTTAAATTTATTATTCATCAATATTCAAAATAGTCGAAGTCTAAAATGAAACGCGAAAAGCCTATTTATAGTTTTAGGCATTATTACATAGATGGGCCCAAAAGTGACCCAAAATGGGCCAATGGACGAGCCAAGTTGGGCTCAGCAATGTGCCCAATAGGTTCGGCGAGGAACTCTGCTCCTTCCCTTGGCTGGGAAGCTATTGGAACTTTGGGCGGTCTGGACACCATCGCCCAATCCACTTGGCGATGAGCCAATGGTCTTCAGCTCACCTAGTGAGTAGTTTTCCCTTTTGTAGCTCCTTGGGCAGTTGGCGATCTTGGGAACCCTCACCAAAGGGTTTTGGCGAGTCGCCGAAGTTTCCTCCAGCTCGCCGAATGGAGAACATTCTTCACTTAATCCTCCTCGCTTCTTTAGGCCTCCCACGCTCCAGGCTATCATCCAAGAATGGTGTTGCTCAACTGGGAGCTCCTTCAAGGCATTGAACTTCCTTATTGGCATCCGTACATGCCAAATATCCTCCATCCTTGTGAGCACTCCATCAAAGCATTGAAGTTCGTGAATGGATAGCATTGATGTAATCCATTTTACATCATTCTCCCCTTTTTCAAAAGGATTCGTCCTTGAATCCATACCTAGCAAAACCATAGGGGAAGTAAACAAGAACAAGATCCTCATGGCATGAAGGTTAGCGTTAGCAAAAACAATTTCATCACCATGCCAAGGATGTAAAAATTTAACATATAACCAAGCATCACAGATATTAACCAAGGGTTTATAACCCATCAAAGCAATAGATACTAGGCTAAGTGAGAAACATTGACAAAGGGGTAGACCGTAGGAACTAATACACTTAAACAACCTCATATGTAAGCCCTCATTGGTCCCACCTTCAAACAAGCACAAGGCCTCCCTTATGCCAAGTATTACATGAACACTCTCATACCTAAGTGCGAAGGCACAAGTAGTGTTGATCCAAATTAAGATCTCATCCAATGCACTAGAGAACTTCAAGAAAGTAATTATTCCCAATTCATGAGTAGGTTCAAGCACATTAGTATTCCCCACCCAAATTGGTAAACATACCTCATTCAAGCACATTGGATGAAGTAATAAAACCAAAGAAGAATCATGCAAAGGACAGACGGTGTTACTACCACACTCAGCATACATAAAATTGACATCGGGGACAAATGGAAACGGATTACCAAGCATCGAGTCAAGGAGACTCTCATTTTCCCTATTGATACAACTACTAACATCAGATATGCTACCCACACAAGTATGAGTATCACCATATGCAAGTAGATAGGATTGAGTCCTCGAATCTAGACCTTGTAAAACCATATAGATCATAAGCAACAAGCTTATCCTCTTAGCATGAGGGGTAGTACAAAGGTTAACGCTTAAAATAATTAACTGAGGAGACTCAAAAACAAGGAACAACCAAATATCCTCTATGGTAATGTCTATGAAGCCCACAAATGGAGAACAAGGACAATGGTCATTCTTCTCAACAACAAGGGAACATCACTCAAAAGATGATACTCCCACCAGTTCAAATGCCTTCATGCATCCACCGGGATCAAAATAATAGGATGTCCATAGAACTGGATCATGCTAACAAATGTAGACCACAATGAGGAACTCTTCTCCTTGCCTTGGCTGGGAAGGTACTGGAACTTTGGGAGGTCTGGGAACCATCACCCAATCCACTTGGCGATGCGCCAATGGTCTTCAGCTCTCCCAGTGAGCAGTTTTCCCCTTTGTACCTCCTTGGGAAGTTGGCAATCTTGGGAACCCTCGCCAAAGGGCTTTGGCGAGTCGTCAAAGTGTTCTCCAGCTTGCCGAATTGAGCACATTCTTTAGTTGTTCCTCCTCGCTTCGTTAGACCTCCCACGCTCCAAGCTATCATCCAAGCATGGTGTTGCCAAACTGGGAGCTCCTTCAAGGCATTGAACTCCCTCCTTGGCATCCATACATGCCAAATAACCTCCATTCTTGTGAACACTCCATCAAAGCATTGAAGTTCGTGAATGGATAGCCTTGATGTAATCCATTTTACATCATCTCATCACCACAAAAGGAACTATAACTTACCGGTACCTTCATCCGGATTAGCTCCCTTGTCCTTGTTAGCTTGAAGCACATAGAAATAGTTCTTCTTTGGAGCATTGGGATTCAGGCCATCATAAGGAGCTTGTTTGGCCTCTCTTCCTCTACTTGTAAGGGCAGGACAATTTCTCACTTGATGGTCACTTTTGCCATACCCATAACACCCACTAGCACCGGCTAGGCACTTCCCATGATGCCTCTTCCCACAAGTAGCACAAAGAGGTTTAGAGTATTGAGATACACGACCTCTCTCCTCATTAGCCTTAGGAGCATTTGAAGAATCTTGGTTAGGAGCACTCTTCTTGAACCTAGGTTGACCTTGATCATCGGATCTACCCTTCTTCAAATCCCTATTCACCCTTTTAAGTTTGGACTCCTCAATAGATTGAGCATACACAACAAGTCTAGAGATATTCATATCATCATGGAGCATCTCCTTACGACAGTCTTCCTTAACTAGGTCAAATACACCGGTAACAAACCTACTCATTTCATCTGTAGGGTTAGACACCAAGGATGGAGCATACTTAGACAATAGGGTAAACTTCAGGGAATACTCATCCACACTCATGTTACCTTGCCTAAGGTTTATAAACTCCTCAACCTTACACTCCCTCTTCTCACGGGGAAAGTACTTACCAAGGAAAGCTCCCTTAAACTCATCCAATTCTATAAGACCCGCTACAACTGGCCTATTGACTTTCTATTGAGTGAACCACACTTGGGACACATATTTCAATTGGTGGGAAGCCAACTCCGCCTTCTCCCTAAAACTTACTCTCATAGCATATACTATCTTATAAAATTCATCCAAAAATTCTTGAGGATCTTCTCCCACTTTAGAGACAAGAAAAATAGGAGGATTCATCCTCACAAAGTCTTTCAATCTTGAGGCCACGGTACTCTCATTAGCATTCACCCTAGGACCCATATCTATATTATCTTGAGTCGTCATGGCTCGGGTTAGGGTTAGAAAAGCCATCCTAATCTCTTCATTAGTCTTGTCCTGGGGAACCACCGGAACTTCATTCTCTTGAGGCACTTGGTTACCTTGAAGACCTTGATCACCTTGGGGAGGAACTCCCTCATTCACTACTTCCTCTTCCACTCTCCTTGAGGGCGTCCTTCTTGTATTCATATCATGTAAACACAAGAGAAGGATTAGGAAAAGAATACTTATAGAGCTAAACTCTAAGGCACGACTTCAAGAATATGGAAGAAGTGTAACTTTCTATCGTCCTATAGCCTCTCGCTCATAGATGTGTCGCGACTAACACCGATGAACAAGACTCTACTAGAAGTGGCTTGTGACACATCAACCATAAAACCATTTCCAAAATCTTAGGCTCAGATACCAAGTTTGTCACGACCCGAGAGCATTTCCTAGTCGTAACATGGAATACTCGACCCCAAAAGGGTCTAATACAAGCCTCTTAGCATTCATAACATTCGACATATATAAAAAGTGCGAAATTAAAACTTATATAAAACCAAACAACAAAAATCTCATTTATAAAGTTGCGGAATACTAATTCACACATGGCCATCTTAGACAAACTTTAACAAGATAGGATCACTGCCCTTTACAATCAAAGTATAGACAAAAGTCTTAAAACATAAAAAAAAAACTAGAAACATAAAGTTCTTGTCCTCGACGTATGAGGACATACCAAAAGAGATCTTGAGAGAACTCTAATCCCAAGCTTCACTATCAAATCGAGTGCCAATCTACTCATGCAATATTGAATTATGCACTACAAGTTTCAAATCATGACTAGTCATCATCAAATAGAAGGCGATCCCACAATGCATGCTTCAAATGCAAATTCAAGCTCAACAAAACTATTTGAATGCCCTCACATCAAGAATAACTCCATGCCCGCACGAAGCTCACCAAAATTTAAGAATTAAGGAATCAAAATCAAGTCTCACACTCTCAAACATAAACACATGCATGATTCTACCCATAGGCTTGCCCTTATCTTCCAATAAACACGACATTTAGCTCAATGAAGATCACCAAGGTCTTTCAAGGCTTGTAACGGGGTTGAGGGTAAATATATGGTCATTTTGGCTTAGTGACTTTTACTTTCATGAAGAATGGCTTGCTTTGCACTTCTTCTTCTTTTATTTATCTCTTTTTGATTTTCACAATCCACCTGAAGTTCTTTTAAGCATTTCTCATTGGACACCCTTTTTCTTTATTCCTAGCACAAGTTTCATCTACAAATGATAAGAACACCATTTTACTTCATTATCAAATTATTTATCGTATCACTCCTTATGGGATAGACCCCTACTCTTAGTTAGGTTTATACTTGTTAGAGACCGTCTACACTTAAAATCAGATGAAGTGTAGTTGAGCATTATTGAAAATGGCACCGTTATCGGGGAGTGGTTTTTGAATTATTTAATTGATGTTAATTATTTAACTGATTTTGTTGTAGTTAAATCAACTAGTTTGTGTTGTTTCTTGGCTGCTTTTAAACAGGTGAAGAGATGAGTGTCAATGGGAGAAAGTCTAGCCAATTTGGAAAAAAAGGTCATTAGTAATTTTCACGATGTAAATGAAGATCAGTTGGGATGTTCGGGTGCTATTTGATTGCCTCCGACTGTGGGCAATGTGGTATTTCATGTAACCAGCACTGTATTGCAGATGTTACAAATGAAGGGTCATTTTGGAGTTCTTTCTCATAAGGACCCTTATGACCGCATATAGTACCTCGTGGATGTATGTAGGCTATTTTCTTTCAAGAACATCATTTAGGAGTCGGTCCGACTTCATTTCTTTCCCTTTTCTTTAATGGGGGAGGCAATGAAGTGGTTGGCTTATTTACCAAAGGAGGCAATCCCTTCTTAGGAGGAGATCACTGATGTGTTTTATGTAAGGTTTTTCCTTCCGTCAAAGATTGTGAAGTTGAGGGATCATATTCAAAACTTTAAACAAGTGGATAGTGAACCTATTCATGAGACATGGTTGAGGTTTGAGAAGTTGCTGCTTCAATGTTTGACACACAGACTGTTGAACAATGTGTTGTTACAATACTTCTACAGGAGCCTTGACTTAGTCAACAAAGGTGTAGAAGACCAGCTCATTCGAGAAGGAATCATGCAACTGTAACGACCCGGAAAATGAATAGGTGAAACTAGAGCCTAACGGGTTTGTCTTTGAGTTGATGTAAGGTTTGAGGTTGTTAAATGTTGTCCCGAGCTTTGGTTGAGGGGTTTAGGGGTTAAACGTTAAGGCACGACTCCCCAAGGAGCAACTATGGGGTCCTTGAGGAGGACCCTAAATCCTAACCACCAAGACCCCAAGACACCAAAAAGCTGTCAAATTGGTGTGACGTACAGATGGGGACCTATGCCCCGTAGGTCCATCCACGCCCCGTGGATTGCATTCGTAAGTCAAGGCCCCAAATTGTAAAGTTTCAGACCCTACCTATGGATCTACAGGATGGTACTTCACCCCTCCTACGGTCCGTAAGTCAGATGGTGTCAATGGCACATGTAGACTGCCTTAGGTTCGTCCAAGTGAGGGGTTAGTTTGGTAAATTAGTTTTAAAGTTAGGTGAGTTAAGGGACGGTTATTATTGATTTATTTGTATTTTAAGGGTTTTTAAACTATTAAACTCCTTTTCCAATTCATTTATTCAAAAGACAAATTAGAAACCTTCACTCTCCTCCAAAAGTTCTCTCTCTACAAACCTCCATTGGAGGTGAAGGATTCAAGCTTTCAAGCTCAAGATCTCACTATTCTAACTCAAGTTTTGTGGAGTTCTTCCCTAAAAGGTATGGTAGTCTTCATCCTTGACTTAGTTTCTTTCAAGAAACAAATTTCGAAGATGTTTTCAAGTCTCTAAAATACCCCAAAAACCTAAGGTTTTCAATCTATGCATGGGTTCAATTCCAAACGTTTTCAAAAGGCATATATGTTATTAATCATGGTTTAATTGATGATTTAATGGTGAATTAAGATGTCACCCTATGAACCCCATGTTTATCCCAAAACCCTAAGTTGTGAATTGTGAATTGAGTTGATTGATCATGAAAGTATGTTCACTTGTTTATGTTTACACTGAATTAGTTATTGAATCATGTTAATTCCCTTATCAATTGTAGTATCTTATATGTTTGGGTTGTGATTGATGTATAGCCTTGGAAGGCAATTTCATGAAGAATCTATGTATGAACATGATGTGAAGTATATGTTTGTTATCTCAATGAAAGTGTTATGATAATGTTTTGAATGTAGTTGTGTCATCATTGAAAGCATATTCTCAGTAAACACTCATGAATGATGATGATAGAATGTGAAGGGTTGCTATAATGTGAGCATCTATCTTGAATTGGTAGGCTTAAGCATCCTATTCTTGTATAAATGAAAGTAATGTGAAGGTTGTATCATGGATCGGTAGGCTAAAGGCACCCTTCCATGTATGTGAATAATGAACTTTGGGATTGGTAGGCATATGGCACCCTTCCATAAACGATAAAAATGAACCTTGGGATCGGTAGGTGATTAACGTAACAAGGTATTTCATCCAATACTAAATGCCAACGATCGTTTGTCAGTATAATAACCCAACTATGTGAGTTGGGGTCGATCCCACATGGAGTAGTACTTCCTTCAAATTTAATAATAGAAGTACAATGACAATCTCTTCAATCAATCAATTTTAGCTCCAACATTGTGTAAATTTAGGCGTTATCTTGGCGATTTTGCTATTCGCCGAATGATATTTGTGATTTCCCGACTGACATCATGGATCGTCATGTCTTCATTTCTTTATTCCTTTAGCTTTGTTTGTTCGTTTTTTCCCAATAGTGTCCATGCTTTGTCTCTAATTCAAAATACATGAAACTCAAGGGTTTTCATCAGTTATTGAGACAAAATATGCATTTGAGGACACTAAATCAATCAAAACAAAGCCCTAAAATAGTCCAAATCGTGGACTCGACAACACCCCAACTTAAACTTTTGCTTGTCCTCAACTAAAGCTCAAGTTCAGCAGTTCAAAAAGGATGTCTCGAACAGTGCTACACAAGAATCAATCGTGAATGGATAGAAAAAGTCTCAACTTACTCATGCAATGATCAATTCTGCACTCAAAGTTTCAAGTTGTGACTCACCATTATCAAATCTCATGCTCACTATACTTGCTTCAAATGAAAGTTCAAGCTCAACAAAGGTATTCAAATGCCCTCACAAAATGAATGGTTCAACAAAATAGGGTTTCGGAATCAAGATCAACACTCACACTCACAAATATAAGCACAATGCATGATTTCACCCATAGGTTTACCCTTATTTTTAAATCGACTTTTGCTTCAGCTCATTCAAGATCAAAAAGGTCTTTTCAAGGCTTGTAACGGGGCTGAGTGTATTTGTATGGTCATTTAGGCTTATAGGCTGAAAATCGTCATGAAATGTGATGTGAACAACACCTTCTTTCCTTCTCTTTGTCATTTTCATTTAAGCTCAAAAGTCACTTCTTATTCATCTTCCATGAGTCATTGGAAACCCCATTTTCTTTGTATTTCCACAATTGTACTTCACAACTTTTTCTTTCTTTTTTTTTTTCAATCTTTTCTCTTCTTTTTTTATATGGAGGGGTTCCATTTTTCTCAAAACATAGGCTTAGGGACTCCTTTGCATTTACTTGATTTGCCTTCTCTTTTCACCACACCCACAACTTAGGATTTTTGGCCTAGGTTGGCTTTTCAAACAAAACACAGATCATGAGGATTATGGGTAATGGATCAAGAAAAGTTATGTTTTGTATCAAGTTTCTTCCAACTAAAGGTTAAGGCTCAAAGGGTGTTCAAAAGAAGTTCACACACTCACAAGGTAGGCCACAAAAGAGGTATATGTCAAATTTGTTCACACTCTTTAAAGTTGTCTAAGATCATTTCAAGATTTCACATCACTTAGTCAACCAGACCAACGGGGCAAAATCTAAGTGTCATCACACATGGTTCACGGTAAGCTCATCACACAAGGCATTGACACCAAAGTCAAACAAGACTCCACATTATCGCTAGTGTGCAATGTTCATTACAAGAGACTCCATTCGATACTCTACTAGTCACAATGAGATGTAAAGAGTTCAAATATTGTTTATGCAACTTCAATTGGTCTCGTCATAGCCGCACATTCATATTTGTTCTAGCATAGCACTATTCATGTCATCAGTATTGATCAAATCGATACTCAAATTTTCATAAGAACATCCACATTCCACAAAAACAAGGGGTGTAGTCAAAACAAGGAGGACGTTCACTAAGGACATTGAGCAATCTCCACACCCCCACAAAAAATAGTCAACATTGTCCCCAATATGGGTAGAGATTGGGTATTTAGCGCAAATAAACTAAATATGAACAGTAAATAAAATAAGTAGAGTAGGGTCACGAGGAATCTTCACTAAATGCCCAGTTGGCAATGGAGTGAACTGATCACCGAGTGTTTCGGCGATGCACCTAATGTTCTTCCGATCGCCCTTAGTTTTAGCAGATTGCACTCCAGAGAAGGTAGATCGGTGAAGATGTAGTGGATCACCGAACAACTCGGCGATCCACATAATGAACTTAAAGCATTGTCGGTCGATCCTTGAGGAACGTTGTCCGCTTTCATTAAAAAGGGAGAGGAAAATTGGGTCACCTAAACACATCGACGACACGCCGACTGGTGAAGGTATCCCGCCGAATGTTCTATACTCTCAGTCTCATTTTTTAGATTCATAAGGAAAACTAAGTCGTGCTCGCCAAAATAGTTCGGTGACTCACCAAGAAGACTTTTATCTCGCTCATGATCCCTACTCCTGCAAACTCAACACACATTATTCAAAACACTAACAGTTGGGTTGCCTCTCAAGAAGTGCCTTATTTAACATTGTGGCATGACGCGGAAATGCTCTCAAGCATCTTTCAGGTACACCACCTCAATCAATGAAATCTCCTGCATTCTCCAAAGTATAATTTTAAGCATTGCCCATTCACATTAAATGTAGGTCCCTCTTGACCCTCAACTTCTATGGCACCATTGGTGAATACTATTGTCACTCTAAATGATCCTGACCATTTCGTCTTGAGCTTTCCTGGAAAGAGTTTAAGTCGGGAATTGTATAGTAACACCTAGTCTCCCACTTTAAACTCCCTCTTAAGGATTTTAGCACCATGTCATTTCCTCATCTTTTCCTTGTAAAAGGGATGAACTTTCATAAGCTCTGAATCTGAATTCATCCAATTTGTTTAACTACTCCACTCTCCCTCTTGAGATCTTTGTCCAGTCCAGATTTAAAGCTTTCAATGCCCACAACACTTTGTGTTCCAACTCAACGGGTAAATGGCAAGATTTAATAAAATCTAGTTGATACGGAGACATCCCAATAGGTGTTTTTAAGCAGTCCGATATGCCCATAGTGCGTCATCAAACTTTTGAGTCCAATTAGTTCTGTTGGCATTCACTGTCTTGGCAACTATGCTTTTGATCTCTCGGTTTGACACTTTGACCTGGTCACTTGTTTAGGGATGAAATGGGGTTGCTACTTTGTGTTTCACCCCATACTTGTTTAATGTAGCGGAGTACCACTTGTTGCAAAAGTGGGATCCCCCATCACTAATAATTGCCCTTGGAGTGCCAAATCTCGCAAAGATTTAGCGTTTCAGAAATTGGACAACACTTTTTCCTTCATTGTTTTGAACTGCAACAACCTCCACCCATTTGGAAACATAATTTATAGCCACCAAGATATATTTATTTCCAAACGAGCTCACAAATGGGCCCATGAAATCGATTCCCCAAACACCAAATAGTTCCACTTCTAAAATATGAGTAAGGGTTAACTCATGCCTTTTAGACACTCTACCTTTCTTCTGACATTGAACACATTTCTTTACAAATTCATGTGCATCCTTGTAGAGGGATGTCTAGTAATTTTCACTTTGGAGAACTTTATCGGCTGTGTGCACACCGCTATGGTGGTCTCCAACTGGAGACGTATGACAAGCATGGAGAATTCCTACCGCTTCTTCTTACGGAACACAACTTCTAATGATATGATATGTACACTCTTAAAACAAGTATGGTTCATCCAAAAAAAAAAATTTAACGTCAAACATGAACCTCTTTTGTTGGTAGAAGATCAGCTCATTCGGCATTAGTCCGCACATAATGTAATTTGCGAAATATGCATACCACGGAATTTGTTTGAGGGATATTGCAAACACTTGTTCATTGGGGAAGGAATCGTCTATGTCAACCTCAGGCTCGTCATTCTCCTTTCCTTTCAACCTCGATAAGTGGTCAGCCACCTGATTTTTGCAACTTCTTCTATCTTTCACCTCAAAGTTAAAGTCTTGTAATAGTAGCACCTACCTTAACAACCTTGGTTTTGCATCCTTCTTTGCCATCAAGTAACGAAGTGCAACATGATCAGTGTGAACAACCACTTTATTGTCAAACAAGTATGCCCGGAATTTTTCAAATGGATAGACGTCTGAAAGCAACTCTTGTTTAGTGGTTGTATAGTTACGTTAAGCACTATTTGTAGTCTGGCTTGCATAATAAATTAGGTGAAAATTTTTGTTGCATTTTTGCCCTAATACCTCCCCCAATGCCGTGACACTAGCATCACACATTACTTCAAAAGATTCGGTCCAATTAGGGCTGATAATGACCGAGGTAATCCCAATTTTTCCTTCAATCATCAAAACGCCGCCATACAAAGGTCATCAAAATAGAACTTCACTTCCTTTTCTGAGAGTTTGCACAGGGGGTGTGCAATCTTTGAGAAGTCCTTGATGAACCTCCAGTACAAACCAGCATGTCCGAAGAAACTACGAACACCCTCCACTGAAATTGGTGGAGGTAGTTTCTCAATAACCTCAATTTTTGCCTTATAGAATTCCAACCCATTTTGTGACACCTTGTGCCCGAGAACTATGCCTTCCTTCACCATGAAGTGGCATTTCTACCAATTCAGAACCAAGTTTGTTTCCACGCATCTTTGGAGTACTTTCCCTAAGTTTGCCAAGCATTCTTCAAACGTATCTCTTACGACTGAAAAGTCATCCAGTAATAACTCCATAGTCTTCTACCATGTCCGAAAAAATGGATAACATGCAACGCTGAAATGTTACCAGGGAATTATATAACACAAATGGCATTCTTTTAAATGCAAACATTTCCTAAGGGTTGGTGAAAGTGGTTTTCTCTTGGTCTTCTAGCTCAATAGAGATTTGGTTGTAACCGGAGTACCCATCTAGAAAGCAGTACCAGCCCCTCTCTAATAGCTGGTCGAGCATTTGATCCATAAAAGGCATTGGAAAGTGACCTTTTCAGTCCACGAATTGAGCTTTTGATAATCCATGCATACTCTCCATTCGGTCACCGGTCTAGTCGTCACAAGCTCCCCCTTTACATTTGGGACTACGGTGATGCCTCCCTTTTTCGGTAAACATTGCACCGAGCTTACCCATTTGCTATCTGCAATAGGGTAAATCACACTTGCGTCCAACCACTTGATGATCTTCTTTTTTACCACTTCTTGAATTGGTGAGTTCAATCACCGCTGATGCTCAACACTAGGCTTACACTAATTATCAAGCTGAATTTTTTTAGTACATATACCTAGAGGAATGTCCACTATATAAGTGATGGTCCATCCTATAACTTTTATATGCTTTCGCAACACTTCAATGATCAATTTCACTTGCGATTCAAGAAAGTCAGCTGCAATGATCACCGGTAAAGTGTTATTTACCCCCAATAAAGCGTATTGGAGATGAGGGGGAAGAGCTTTCAATTCCATATTAGGTGGTTCGTTTGTTGATAGCTTTGCTGGAGGACTCTCTCTACTTTTTTAGGTCAATATCCAACTTTATTGGAATCTTTGAATACCCTCCTATTCCCGACAAGGCATCTACTACTTCCTCATTACCCTGAACTTTAGATTCATCATAATTAGGAAGTACAACTTCAAGGGGTTCATTCATGCACATAAGATGGCTTACACTAGCTACTGCCTCATTAATAAAATCATCAGTAGACACCACTTGAATATCACTTGGGTGTTTCATGGATTTACAAATATTAAACATTACTTCATCTTCGTTCACCCGAAACTTAAAATTCAAATTCATTGGAACAAAAGAGGCCCGGCTGGGTACTGACCAGACCAGGCAATGAGAATAAGAGGGTCCTTTCGAACAAAATTTCAATTTTCCACTGTCAACATTTACCAATTCTCTCCCGATTTCCAAGAATGGCCTTTGCAAAATATTGGGAATTTCGGCATCTATTTCATAATCTAAAATCTTAAAATCAGCCAGAAAAATGAACCGGTCGACCTATACCAAAATGTCATAAACTATCCCCATAGGATGTTTGATTGAACGGTCTCTAATCATGAGTCTCATTGTGGTTGCTTTCGATTCACCCAACCCAAGTTGTTTGTATATCGGATAAGGGATTAATTTGATGCTTGCTCCAAAATCACATAAAGCTTTAGCAAATTGGAGCATGCCTATGGTGCAATGAATAGTGAATTCCCTGGGATCTTCTCTTTTTTTTATCAGCTCCTTAGTCATAATTGCACTACAACTATGGGAAACTTCATTTGTCTCAAAATCCAAACTCATCTTCTTTGTGACCAACTCTTTCATGAATTTGGCGTATCCCGGCATTTCAAATAATGCTTCCACAAGGGGGAGGTTGATTGATAGTGTCTTGAACACTGACAAGAACTTTTTGAACTTCTCATCATTATTTTTCTTCTTTAATCGTTGGGGAAATGGTGGAGGTATTTTGGGTAAGGGTTGAATGACTTTTGGAATTTGAACGTGCTAGTCCACTTCCTTTTGTTATTCTTTGGCAAGGTTTTGATGAATAACTAAGAGCCTGCTTGGATGGGCTTTTAAGCTGGTCAAACTGGCTTAGAAGCCAGTTTTTGACTTATTAAAGTGTTTGACAATTATCAAAGTGACTTCTTTTAAGTCAAAAATGACTTATTTTAAGCCAAAAGCTAAAAGCTAGGGGAGAGGAGCTTTTTTTTTTTTTTAACTTAAAAGCCCTTTTATGTTGACCAATTATATTACGTTTTTACCCTTAATTCTTTTATACATTTCCCAAATTGCCCATATTGAATTAACCCTAACATCTATTATTATTATTATTATTATTGTTGTTGTTGTTGTTGTTGTTGTTGTTGTTGTTGTTGTTGTTGTTGTTGTTGTTGTTGTTGTTGTTGTTGTTGTTGTTGTTGTTGTTGTTGTTGTTATTATTATTATTGTTATTATTCTTATTGTTATTATTCTTATTGTTATTATTATATTATTATTATTCTTATTATTATATTATATTATTATTATTATTCTTATTATTATTATTATTCTTATTATTACATTATTATTATTATTCTTATTATTATTATATTCTTATTATTATTGTTATTATTATATTA
>JAJOOD010007449.1:0-66274 GCA_029582525.1 Solanum tacnaense | reverse complement strand
AAACTAGAAATCATGATTCAAATAATTCTAATACATAATAACTAACATAAATTTATTAAATCATATATATGATATTCAGGAATATATGAAATTAGTTCTGCATATTTTTTTAACAATATACCTTTGCCTCTTGCTTAGCCATGCTATCTGAAATATCTAATTGAATTTCAAATTTTTCCATTACTATTTTAAACATTTATCTTAATTGAGAGAGTATTTTTATGAAAGAGGATTTTTATTGTCTTAGGCGTTGCCTGCCTTTCTTTATGTTACATATGCGTCCCTTTATATAGAAAGGAGATGACTACTACTTTACAATTCCTACCTTATCTCTACAGTAATGCACAATAATGTTCACGTACTATACTACTTACTCTTATGACTTTTTTACACTACTTGATGGCTTTCTTACAATCCCATACTTACTCCTTACACTTGTCTTACAATCCCATACCTACACATACCTACACTTGTCCCTATACACCATACCTACTACTTTTAATATACATTGTTGACTAATTTACACTAATTTAACTATTCCTACTTTACACATGTCTACTACTGTTTCTAATAAGTTAAATAGCTTTATGACTTTTACATAACATAATAGCAGTGACATTCTTTTTGTTTTTCTTTATGTGGATGACCTTTTGATTACAGAGAGCAGTGAAAAGCTAATTGATGAGTTGAAGCAAGATATGATGCAAGCTTTTGAAATGTTTGATCTTGGTTTTATGACATATTTCCCTGGAATAGAGATTAGACAAGGCAAAGATGAGTTTTTCGTTTGCTCGAAAAAGTACGCAAAGGATATTCTCAAGAAATTCAAAATGGAAAATTGCAAAGAGATTACTACTCCCATGAACTAAAAAGAGAAACTAAGTAAAGATGATGGAGCCGAAAAGGGGGATGAGACATACTTCAGAAGTTTCATTGGGTGTTTAATGTATCCTACAACAAGAAGACCCGATATATTGTATGTTGTAAGTGTTTTATCAAGGTTCATGCATTGTCCTAGTGAAGTACATTTGTAGGCAGCAGAAAGAATTGTGGGATACATCAAAGGAACCATCACCTATGGAGTCAAGTTTCATAAGAGTCAACCTGTGAATCTTTGTGGGTATTCCGAAAGTGATTGGGGCGGTCCTGAGGATGATGCACAGAGTACTTCAGGGTACTGTTTTAGTCTTGGTTCTGGAATTTTCTCATGGAGTTTTAAGAAACAAGATATGGTAGCTCAATCTATTGCCGAAGTTGAGTTTGTGGCAGGTGCAGCAGCAGTAAATCAAGCATTGTCGCTGAAGAAAATTTTGGTTGATTTGCATATGGAACCAACTGGAAGCATCAAAGTGTTCGTGGACAATGAAGCAACAAAAGCTATATCTCACAATCTTGTGTTTCATGGAAGAACTAAGAACTTCAAAATCAAGTTATTTTTCTTGAGAGAAGTGCAAAAATATGGAGATATATTCACTAAACCTTTACCACTCAGCAAGTTTCAGTATCTCAGACAGAAATTTAGAGTTTGAAGTTTCCAAAGCAAGGAGGAAGTTAGGAATTTGCTTTATCAACTGCAATTAATTTTACTTCTGCTACTTTATTAGGAATCTGCTAGTCGTGGGTTTACTGCTTTCTGTTTTCTGTTTTTTATTCTAGTCTTATAAATGTAATCTGAAAACATCAATAAAAATGTTCTTCTACCGATATTCTTCTTGACTTCTCTTCTCTCTAATAGCTCATACTTCTGAAATTTACCAACAAACCCTTTGAATCTTTCAACTTTACTATTACTGTTCTTATTTTTCTGACTTCTATAACTGTTATTGTTATTGCTATGACCTCTAATTTTTTATTGTCTCAATGATTTTATTTTATCAGAATTGGATTAGCATTTCTATGCATTTGTTCAAAGCTTTTGCCTTCTTGAAGAAAAAAAAAGGAATTTATATTGTTGTATTTCTGATCATGCTCTGTATAAGACTATATAATCAAAGCTAAGAGAAGAAAACCAATCATATGCTTAAAACTGTCCTATTTCTATTGGTTACCTTGTAACAAACATTTCAGAATTGTGGAGAAGACAACTACTACACTACTGCTGAACTTATCCTAGTTTCCAATGTGTGTAAGTGTTGCTTAGTATAAATTGCATACTAACAACTATTTACAGTAGTAAAAAATAAAGGGATGTGATTTAATCCATCATACAAAAAATGGACAATGATAATGAATAAGGATATAAGTGTAGATTGATTTAATGTAGTCGAGTCATCTATCATCTTCTGCTGGAGCTGGGTTTAATTTCTTGATACCAAACACTTCTTTTGTTGCATTTCAGCATCACCAATGGTGAAATACGCAATTAACACAACCATCATTTTGGAACTTTACTTTCATAAAATTTATGTTGTAAAGTCATTTGTTTCTTTATGTGTCATTTAGAAATACTTATTATAACAGTTACATTGTTATTTTATTAGAGATCGACTCCTTCCACTTCTCAGGTAGTCGAACTACGGGTGGACCTTCAAACAAGAAGTTTGTGGCACTGCTTCCACAGCCTCAGGATTAGCAGATAAATTAAAAAAGACTATGATATGTTGTAGCCTTTCTAGCAAGCTCTCAGTATAATGTTCTGCAAACTAAATGTAACATATGATGAAACATAAATATGTTAATATAAAGCTTAATCATCTTTTCTTTATTTGCATCTCAATACCTAAAGCACGTGACTTGCACGGGCATCCTTTATCTAGTTCTACTATAAAATATAGCTAAATTTCATAAATAATGTCTTTTTTTAGGGTGTTTGATATCCACATTGTAGCCTAAATGATTCTTTGCCTTCGTTAGGGCCCATTTGGGGGTAACACTCCTACCAAAGATTTTTCTATACCCAAAGCTAGATCCAAAATCTTCTTGCTAAGAGAGAAGCAGTACCATCAACTGGACCACATTATTTGCTTGTCCCACTAAGTTGGAATGCCTTAAATGGATGTGTGGTAACAGCTAAAACCCAAAGGTTGATTCTATCCTTGTAGAGGTAGATGAAAACTAGCTCTCCTTTTTACGAGCACAAACCATAGGTTAAGGGACGATCAACTGTTTTTTGTTCTAATTAATGGCTAGCACATAATTTAATTTTCATAACAAGTTATCCTCATTAAAACAAAAAATAAATGTCAGCAAAAATACGAGCAACAAATTAGGAATAGAAAACATTATGACTAATTGGTCCGAAGGAAATAATTGCACTTGTTGGAAAAGCTAACAAATGCTTCATTAGCACAAACATTATGACTAATAGGTCCAAGTGCTCACACTCATCTCCAAATCCCTAATTTTTCTAGTTGCACAAACAATCACCGTTGCTAGCTGGTACTAGGACCTGCATGATGAAACATATTAAGATTGTAGCATAAGTATAAAAAACGGGTAGTTTGTAGACATCATGTG
This sequence comes from Solanum tacnaense, assembly GCA_029582525.1. Classification (NCBI taxonomy): domain Eukaryota; kingdom Viridiplantae; phylum Streptophyta; class Magnoliopsida; order Solanales; family Solanaceae; genus Solanum; species Solanum tacnaense. The sequence continues at coordinate 62,818 of JAJOOD010007449.1, read as the reverse complement.
TCGACTGAGCAAGAAAGGTAAAAAAGATATGAAAATATAGAATCTAGAAACAGACAGAGGTCAAAACGGATATATAAGAAAGCATACGAGCATACCGAAAGTAAATCTAAGTATACATACGCTAAACCTAATTGACCACTATAAGCCTATAACATACACTGATCCACATGTTTAAATGAAAATTAAATAGACCCTATAAGCCCGACAGGCATAAAGACTAACTAAGTCTACAAGAGAGAAAGACACCACAAATCCAAACACAAGAAACAAAATTCAGGTTCCCAACTCAAGTAACCACAACATCTAGTAATCCAGTCAACTTCCAACCCAACTAGCAAGACTGATAATCAATCTAGGTCGCCCAACCAGCTCGTCCACTCCCAGCCCAACTAGCAAGACTGACATGGGGGCTTGTCCACTCCAAAAAGGGTCTCAAAATATCAAAGTCGCTTATCTAGACAGACCACTTCAAAGCCATCCAACTAGAAAGAGTGTCCCGAGTGGGGTTGACTCCCAAAAGGATGTTGAATATGAGATCAATCAATACTAAGTCACCGTGGATCAACGTCCCCTCACAAGGAATCACAAGAAGTATCCAGCCTAAATAACCCTAATCCCAAGTCACCCGAGAAAGAACAAAACCTATGGTAACACATCGGAGGAGAAAACAGATATAAAAGAAAGCATACGAGCATATTGAAAGTAAATATAAGTACATCTAGGCTAAATCTAACTCGATCCCTATAAGCCTAGAATGTACACTCATGCACATGTTAAAATGAAACTCAAACAGACCCCCATAAGCCCGACAGGTATAAAGAGTAACTAAGTTTACAAAAGAGAAAGGCACCACAAATCCAGACCCAAGAAACAAAAGTTAGGCTGCCAACCCAAGTAACCACATTATCTAGTAATCCAGTCAACTTCCAGCCTAGCAAGCAGGAGTGATAATCAATCTAGGCCCCCCATCTTGCTAGTCCACTCCGAAGAAGGTTGATTCCATTCTTGTAGATAGAGATGCAAATTAGCTCTCCCTTTTACGAGCACAAACCTTAGGTTAAGGGACGATCAACTATTTTTTGTTCTAATTAACGGTTGGCACATAATTTAATTTTCATAACAAGTTATTCTCATTAAAACAAAAAAAAGGTCAACAAATATAAGAGCAACAAACTAGGAATAGAAAACATTATGACTAGTTGATGCGAAGGAAATAATTGCACTTGTTGGAAAAGATAACAAATGCTCCATTAGATTTGAGTTATTAGTAGAACAACTATTGCAGTCCTTATGCTCTCGTACTATACCAAGTTTCTCGGGATTTATTGCATGATCAAGTAAGAACTTCAAGAATTGATGGATCTTTATTGCATCAAAACTACGCATACGACTACAAAATGGCATAATCTTGACATTCTTCAAATTCTATGAGGAAACTTTGAATATGTTTTGTTCAAACTAGAGGTACTTGTCTTCCAGCAAATCAATGTATTTGCCCTAAAAAAAGCATGGTACTACAAATACAAAACAAGGTTAAATAAGGTTAGGTAGTAGGCTTAACAACTATAGTAATGAAATTGAAGTCGTTGAGGCTGTAAGGGATCAATATACATTTGACATAAAGATATTGTGAATTGAAAACATACTGGCATATTAGGAAATATCATTAGGTTTTCCAAATTACGAGTCGATCTTAAGATGTTGTCTAGGGGAAGGAATGTTTTGAAGTACAAAAACTTACTGTCAACCATCTGCATTCCAGTAAACGTAAGGAGATGTCTTCTTTTTCCAACATCAAACTAGAAATCACCTAAATAGAAGAATGAGGAAGAATAAAGGTAAGTACATTAATTTACAGGGCTTACAAACTAAACCTGTGGTGATTTCCCATTTTTGTAACACCTTATAGCTTAGACCAATAAAATAAACTAATATTTAACCTCACGTACTAAATTAAAACTATATGAGTTAATTAAAAGGAAGTGAATCAATAGATAATTAATCCGGCTAATTGAAAAAATGATGACCCCCATCGTACAATCAAGTTGATAGGTAGAAAACACGAGCTCAATTCACAATCAACATAAAAAGACTGGAGACATTTGGGATTGATAACTAACCTTGGTAAACTAGGATGACAATATTAGCTCATTAGCACAACGAACGCTTGCCAAAATATATTTCACTATGTTTTTATTCATTCCATCTAATTCATCATAGTAGAGATCAAGATTTGTGTGGTTCAAAGATGACAAATCCCTGAGCTTAATTTTCATATGATTAAAACCCAGATATCTTTAAATGGTCAACATATGGAGTAACAATTTCAAAGTAGCATGTATCACCTTCGAGTGAATACTGATCCCTGTCAGGATGATCGTGATGGATCAAATGCAGTCATTATTAATCTTGACACTGCACAAATTCATTTTCTTAACGGATAATGTATTGCCTCTCCTTTGTTGCTCTACCATTAAAAATTTTAGTCTAAACTTTATGTTCAGACGTGATGATGGTGTGTATTATTTTCCCGTAATTGACAAGTGGATTGAATTTGTTGTGAATAAGAAAGTGGAGGATTTACGCCTGAACATTTGTTATAGAATTGCTTATCTGACTGGGCATCATGACCAACCCTATAGCATGCCAGAAGTTCTCTGTAGTAGTTCATCGATTATAAAACTCAACTGCAATAATTGTAGAACATTAGAAGAAGGCGTACTAAATTGGACATCTCTGAAGAGTTTCACGCTGGAAAGTTTGTTAATCCGGGATGAACACATTAAACAAAGAATGTCAAAATGTCCTTAATTGGAATCTTTGAATCTATATGGATTTTGTGCAAACGATTAAAACCACAAAATCCATATAGATTCAATGATTCCAATTGAGGACAATTTGACATTATTTTTTTAATGTGTTCATCCTGGATAAATAAACTTTTCAGCGTTAAGCTCTTTAGAGATGTTTAATGTAGTACGCAATCTTCTGATATTCTGCAATAATTGCACTTAAGTTTTATAATCGATGAACTACTATAGAGAACTTCTGGAAATCTATAGGGTTGGTCATGCCCAGTCGGATAAACAATTCTATAACGTATATTCAGGCGTAAATCTTCCACTTTCTTATTCACCGAAAAATCAAGCCACTTGTCAATTATGGGAAAATATGACAGACCATCATCATATGTGAACACAAATTTTAGAGTGAACATTTTAATGGCTAAGGAGAGGTAGTACATTATCCGTGAAGGAAATGAATTTGTGCTCTGCTGAGCTATCTAAATGACCATACTCATCGGTGTCTAAACAACGTTGTTGATATAAGTCATGAAGTATTGCCAATCTTTAGAGAAAGTAGATGCTATGAAAGTGTCTGTTATGGACAATAAAGAAAGAATTTGTACAATTAGAGCATAAGATAACTTACTAATCCTATCAATTTCTTCACATTCTGTCTCAATTTTCGGGTTTTTTCTGAGGTAAGTTTTCAATAAGCAGACTTTCAGAGGTGCCAGAGCATTGGTCTTGGTTGCTCATGTTGGTCAAATTGTATTACTATTGCTACCTGAAATCACAATGTCAACTAAACACTCAACGACAAAGAAGTACACTAGAATTAGTTTGTGAAGAATAAAAAGAATTTCAGAAATTCTATTTTAAAAAATAAGAGCAAACACATATATTTATAAACAACAAACAATAGCATAAACATGTGCTTATTGGGCTTTATTGGAAAAGTCACAACCCCTTGGAAAAGCCACAATCCTTCAGAATAATAACAACCTTTCCCAAACTAATCTTGAGAGGATCATTGAAGTTGCAAGGGATGAGCAAAGCTAAGAAAAAAACTCAGAAAACTTGGTCCAAGTGAAAAGTGGAGACCTAACTGCACTGGTCTAAATGAAGGTAGACCACGACTTACTAGCTGACCCATCTAACAGATACACAGTGAATTCGACTCCTCTCGACTCCGCTAGACCTAGAATATGATGTCACTTATGGCAAGTTGTAATAAACTTTTGGGTATCCACATCCACAGCCCCAAAAAACCATAGAGGTTAGAGTATGAGAAACACTCCAAACATCTTCTTCTTTAACAGTATGGCTTCAGCCACATTCACGGGTTGGTCACCTCTAGGTGGTACCTGGACCTGAGGTGTCTCCGTTGTAGGCTGATCCTGTGGTGCTAGTCATGTAGCTGAAGCTCTAGCCCGCTGCATGCCCCAAGCACAATCAAGAAATTGTAGAATGGTTACCTGAAGGTACGAAGTCCTAGAGGGTCCAGGTGACAGCTGAGATGGCCCTGACCCCGTTGATTGAACTAAAAATTAAACTACTAGAGGGTCAGCTGATGGCTCCAGTTCTCTCTCTTTTTAGGGCTAGTGCTGCACTCCTGGCCGGTAGTAGAGGCCGACCCCTTCCTCGAGTTGTCGTATGGCGTTATGAGCCATCCTCTGAAAAGAATGAAACAAGTGAGATTTCAAGAAACCAACTACACACACTGCATGAAAGTGATACAAAAGAGGATAAATTCCAAAAGACACCCTATAGCCTTCTAAAGATAGGATACATATGTCTCCACACCGATCCAGAAATCTCTAATCTGTACTAACGCTGTACAAGTCAGACAGGAAAATCTAGAGCTCTGATACCAACTTTTCATGACACGATCCTTTGAGTCATGAGGGCATATACTATAACCCTCAAGTGGGGAAACTAATGTGTACCCTAGAATAGCAAGCAATAAGTATAACGGTACAACTAAATAGAAATCAAACTAAACCACCAAACAAAAGAAACACGGGAGCAAACAAAAAACTATATACAAAAGGTCCCTCCCATAACCTAGAAATCAGAAATACAGAGTTGTCTAAAAATAAGAGAAAAATCTTAAAAGTGGACGAAAACAAAGCTTGTTCAAAAAGGAAAAAGACTAGCTAAATAAGTACATAATGAGATAAGCTGATACAAGACTCCAACTGCTCACACTCATCTCCAAATCCCTAATTCTTCTAATTGCACAAACAATCACCGCACCTGCATGACGAAACAGATTAAGATTGTAGCATGAGTATAAAAACGGGGTACTTTGTGGACATCACATGTCGACTGAGCAAGTAAGGTAAATATAAATTGAAAAGATAGAATCTAAAAACAGATAGCGGTCAAAGCGGATATGAAAGAAAGCATACGAGCATACCGAAGGTAAATCTAGGTACAACTAAGCTAAACCTGACTGACCCCTATAAGCCTAGAACATACACTCATTCACCTGTTTAAATGAAAATAAAATAGACCCTGTAAGCCCGACAAGTATAAAGAGTAACTAAGTGTACAAATAAGAAAGGCACCACAAATCCAAACCCAAGAAACAAAATTTAGGCTGCCAACCCAAGTACCCACAATATCTAGTAATCCAATCAACTTCCATCCCAGCTAGCAAGAGTGATAATCAATCTAGGTCGCCCAACAAACAAGTGCACTACCAGCCCAACTAGCAAGATTGACATCGGGGCGTGTTTACTCCAAAAAGGGTCTCAAAAATATCAAAGCCACCCATCTAAAAAGACCACTTTAAAGCCATCCAACTAGAAAGAGTGTCTCGAGTGGTGTTGACTCCCAAAAAGATGTCAAATATGAGATCAATTAATACTAAGCCACTGTAGATCAACGTCCCCTCAGTAGGAATCAGAAGAAGTACACATCCTGAATAACCCTAATCCCAAGTTGCCCGAGAAAGAATAAAACATATAGTACCACGTCAGAGGTCAAAATGGATATCAAAGAAAGCATACGAGCATATTGAAAGTTAATCTAAGTAAATCTAGGCTTAACCTAACTGGAACCCTATAAGCCTATAATGTACACTCATGCACATGTTAAAATGAAACTCAAATAGACCCCCGAAAGCCCGACAGGTATAAAGAGTAACTAAGTCTACAAGAGAGAAAGGCACCACAAATCCAAACCCAAGAAACAAAACTTAGGCTCCCAACCCAAGTAACCACAATATCAAGTAATCCAGTCAACTTCCAGCCCAGCTAGTAAAAGTGATAATCAATCTAGGCCGCCCAGCCAACTAGTCCACTCCCAAGAAGGTTGATTCCATCCTTGTAGAGGGAGATGAAAACTAGCTTTACTTTGTACGAGCACAAACCATTGGTTAAAGGACGATCAACTATTATTTGTTCTAATTAATGGCTGGCACATAATTTAATTTTCTTATTAAGTTATCCTCATTAAAACAAAAAAAATGACAACGAAAACAAGAGAAACAAACTAGGAATAGAAAACATTATGACTAATTGGTCCGAAGGAAATAATTGCACTTGTTGAAAAAGCTAACAAATGCTTCATTAAATATAATGTATTTTTAGAACAACTATTGCAATCATTATGCTCTGGTACTATAACAAGTTTCCCGGGATTTATTACATGCTTAAGTAAGAACTTCAAGAATTGATGGAGCGTTATTGCATCAAAACTACGCGTACGACTACAAAATGGCATAATCTTGACATTCTTCAAATTATGTAAGGAAACTTTGAATATGTTTTGTTCAAACATGAGGTACTTGTCTTCTAGCAAATCAATTTCTTCACCCTACAAAAAGCATACTGCAAATACGGAACTTATTGTCAACCATCTGCATTCCAGCAACAGTAACGAGATGTCTTCCTCTTCCAACATGAAACTGGAAATCACATGAATGGAAGAATAAGGCAGAATAAAGGTAAGTACATTAATTTACAGGGCTTACAAACTAAACCAGTCGTAATTTCCCATTCTGGTAACACCTTATAGCTTAGACCGATAAAAGGAACTAATATTTGACCTCACCTACTAAATTAAAACTATATGAGTTAATTAAAAGGAAGTGAATCAATAGATAATTAATCAGGTTAATTGAAAAAATCATGACCCCCATCGTACAATCAGTTGATAGGTAGAAAATGAGAGCTTAATTCACAATCAACAAAAAAAGACTGGAGACATTTGGGACTGATAACTGACATTGGTAAACCATGATGACAATATTAGCTCATTAGCACAACGAACGCTTGCCAAAAGATCTTTCTCTATGTTTTCATTCAATTCATTTAATTCATCACAGTAGAGATCAAGATTTGTGTGGTTCAAAGATGACAAGTCCCTGAGCTTAATTTGCATATGATTAAAACTCCATAAATCGTTAAAGTTTCAACATATGGGGCAACAATTTCAAAGCAGCATGTATCACCTTCGAGTGAATACCGAGCCTCGTCATGATAATCATGATGGATCAATTGCAGTCATTATTAATCTTGACATTGCATAAATTCATTTCTTTAACGGATAATGTACTGCCTCTCCTTAACTGCTCTACCATTAAAAAGTTTAGCCTAAACTTTATGTTCAGACGTGCTGATGGTGTTTCTTATTTTCCCATAATTTACAAGTGGATTGAATTTGTTGTGAATAGGAAAGTGGAGAATTTACACCTGAATATATGTTATAGAACTGCTTATCCGATTGGGCATCATGACCAACCCTATAGCTTGCTAGAATTTCTATGTAGTAGTTCATCGATTATAAAACTCAATTGCAATAATTGCATAACATTAGAAGAAGGCGTACTAAATTGACATCTCTGAAGAGTTTAATGCTGGAAAGTTTGTTAATCCGGGATGAAAACATTAAACAAACAATGTCAAATTGTGCTTAGTTGGAATCTTTTAATCTATATGGATTTTGTGGTTTTAATCTATGGATTTTGTGCAAATGATTAAAACCACAAAATCCATATACATTCAATGATTCCAATTGAGGACAATTTGACATTATTTGTTTAATGTGTTCATCCCAGTTCAGAGATGTTTAATTTAGTAACGAATCTTCTCATATTATACAATTATTGCTCTTAAGTTTTATAATCGATGAACTACTATAGAGAACTTCTTGGTAAGCTATAGGGTTGGTCATGCCTAGTCGAATAAACAATTCTATAACATATATTCAGGCGTTATTCCTCCAATTTCTTATTCACATAAAATTTAAGCGACTTGTCAATTACGGGAAAATATGACAGACCATCATCATATATGAACACAAAGTTTAGACTGCACATTTTAATGGCTAAGGAGAGGTAGTACATTATCCGTGAAGGAAATGAATTTGTGCACTTATGAGCTATCTAAACGACCATACTCCTCGGTGTCATAAACTACGTTGTTGATAGAAATCCAGAAGTATCGCCAATCTTTAGAGAGAGTAGATATTCTGAATGTGTTTGTTATGGATAATAAAGAAAGAATTTGGACAATAAGAGCATAAGGTAGCTTACTAATCCTATCAATTTCTTCACATTTTGTCTCAATTTTCGGTTTTTTTCTGAGGTAATTTTTTAATAAGCAGACTTTCAGAGGTGCCAGAGAATTTTTCTTGGTTGCTCATGTTGTTTAAATTTATTACTATTTCTACGTGAAATCACAACGTCATCTAATCACCCAACGGCAAAAAAGTACACTAGAATTTGTTTGTGAAGAATAAGAAGAATTTCAGAAATTCTGTTGTTAAAAATTAAGAGCAAACACATATATTTATAAACAACAAACAATAGTGTAAACATGTGCTTATTGTGCTTTATTGGAAAATTCATAACCCCTTGGAAAAGCCGCAATCCTTCAGAATAATCACAACCTTTCCCAAAAGTCACAAAAGTTACCATCTTTCGGAAAAGTCACAACTCTTCATTTTCCTTTCAGACCTTTTAAAACCCAAAAAGTTATGCTACTTCTATTTTGTTGAGAAACAACACAGGGCTAAGAAAGGGTGAAAATTATCATACATCAATACGGAGAATAAGTTTACTTGTAACTATAATTGCTATAGACTATTTCTGTTTGTTTTTTTGTTTGTTTATTCTTTCTTTAATGTCCAACTACCAAAGTTATATCACATTACACTCTTTTTTAATGTGATAATATATGATATTCATTAATATATTATTGTTTTAAAAATTAGTGGTCGTGGAAGGGAAAAATTAAGAAGGAGATTACAATTAAGGTGAGGAATTGAATGATCTCACCAAAAAAGTAAAAATTTAATAGTTAATTCTACTAAGATTATCCCATGTAATACTATATAATTACAATTTGTTGCGATTTCAAACGAATAAAAAAGAGCAATAAGACATTTAAACTTAAAGTTTACAAGTCCTGTATTTAGTAAAAAAAATTATTCATCAAAATTCAAACACAAAACTTTGAAATGAAATTCGGATAAAGGATACATACACGATGTAGACTTCGATTGCCCTTTAAAAATCTTGATCTTTTTGTTTTGATGTTGTTGAATGTATGTATATTTTCATGAAAGGGCTAATGTCACGCTACTTATATAGTGGCCATGGAGTTTACCATTTAATTTTTTTCTATTTTTGGTCAGATCATAGAAAGAATATATATATAAATTAATTAATTAATGAGATATAGACATTCAAGATAATTATGTCATTAATGGTTCTTAGTTGATTAGTTATCCTAAATAAGTTTCTGATGTCATGCAAAAATCATCATTGATGTAATAATTTACTTCTTACACATTTGAAAAAGATATAGTCCCTTGTTTCAATTTTTCACACCTATTTTCTATTTTAATACGTTTAAAATTATTATTTTCCTTTTTATAATTTTTAATTATATTTGAATCCATAAATGATAAGGAGTGATGTGACAAACTCACATGCATTAGCATGACGACAACTTTATGTTAAATGAGATGTTATTCAGGTCTCCACATTGCATTTTTATTTTGTAGCAGTAGCAATTAATAGGACTTGATTTCCATTACGCAAATAATTTCTATTAATTTAGCTTAATGACTATATATTTGATATTTTACAATATTGCATTAAAAAAGAACCATGGTCAAGATATCGAGTTCTCTAACTAATCTCTATTTATGTTGATAGATACTCGAGAAATTGAGTCCTCAGAGGAGAAATAAATTAATGATGACATGAAAATATTCTAAGTAAAGTTTTGACGATGACAAAGTGATCCAAGTTCACAAGCTTGAACAAGAACAAAGATAAAATAGCGGGAAAGAAGAAATAACGTGTCGAAGAAAAACATTTGTAATTAAGGAAAATAGTGAAGAAGACTCCTTATACGAAAAGGAAAAAAAATTAGGAAAATAATTACTTTCCTTGTAGGATTCAATTAGGGTTTAATCCTCCCTTATAAAAGGATCTTTGACAAAGAGAAAAACATCTTTTGAAATTCATAAATTGAGAGAATTTAGTGGCGAGAATAGTGGTGCAACGCTAAAGAGTATACGACAATTGAAAGAATAACTATAGTTAGGTTTTTCCTATATAGGTTTAGTTTGGATTGGTTCATCTAAGAATTATTGTTTAGAGATAATTGTACTAAGAGTGAAAGAGAATTTTTGAGGTTTTGTAACAAAAAGTGAGTTTGGCTTCTTGGAGAGTAGAGTGTACGATTATAGTCAATTGTTGAACAGTTAGAGTGAGCTATTTAGGTGATTTACTAGAGTTGGTCTTTTTGATTATAGAGTTGTAATCTAAAGTTGCTCTTTGAAGTTAGGGAAATTTGGTTTAAAATGCTACTAGGGTAGATCATTGTTCTTTTCCCTTTAGCAAGGAGGTTTTCCACGATAAAATATCTATTTTATTGTACTTTTTTTTTGTCTCTGAAAATTCAACAAGAACCCAGTGCTTGATTAGGTGGTTAAAGTTTCTTTAATTTGTCAAAAAAAAACCCGGATTTGAAAATTCTGACCATCCTGACTACGTGTACAAAATAGGACAAGCCTTGTATGGATTAAAACAATCCCCAAGAGCATGGTGTGATCACCTATCAAACTTCTTGCTTGCACACGGGTATTCAAGATACAAGATTGACAATACAATGTTCTTCAAAATCATGGCTCCAATATTCTCATAATTTGGGTGTATCTAGATGACATTATATTTGGAGGGAAATATGCAAAACATGGGGCTGACTTTGCACAACTGATGAGTAAAGAATTTTAAATGAGCATGATGGGAGACCTCAACTTCTTCTTGGGGCTTCAAATCAAATAGTCCTCATCTGGCAGTTCAAGTCATCAGTCAAAGTACATAAAGGCGCTACTAAAGAGGTTCAACATGAATGAAGCAAAGACGAATAATACTCCAATTGCAACAACATCGGAGCTTGATAAAGATGAACCTGGTCCTGGTACATGACACAAAGTATATAGGAATGATCAGATCTCTATTGTACGTAATGGCTAACATACCTAACATTGTATTTATTGTTGGACTTTGTACATGCTTCCAATCATGTCCAAAGAAATCCCATCTGAAGGCTATCAAAAGGATTTTGTGATATCGCAAACGAACCTTGAGCCTAGTTCTCTGGTATCCTACAGATGATTCATTTGATCTGGTCGAATTTGCATTTGCAGAATACGTAGTCTACTTGGTATGTAGAAAAAGCACATCTAAAACAGCTTACTTCTTAGGACCATGCTTAGTACTATGAGCAGCTAGGAAACATAACTCAGTTACCTTGTCTATGGATTAAGCAAAATATGTTGTTGTTGCCTCGTGTTATGCCCTACTTCTCTGACTCAAGCAACAACTTCAATATTTTAGCATCATTGTAGACCTTTTTTCATTACCGCCTTGGGGATCATGACTAAGCAACTCAATAGTTTGTTCGTGATCAACAACATCGAGAAATAAATGACCCATAGAAACGATAGACTAAGTCTCCATCTGCTGAAGCCATAACCCACAGAAAAAGCATTAAACTCTTTTCTTGTTAATAGGTAGAATTATAGTAGTGTGGCCGAACAACTTGTGGAACCTCACCTCATACTCTGACACATTAATGGGAGAACTTGTCACGCACCGAGCTACCCCCGAAATGCTGACACGGGACCTAATATCACAAATGGCCCCAAGCTAACCCTTCTGGCATGACATGAGCATACTAAGAATAATAATAACTGATGCGGAAGCTAAATCATGAAAATGAAAGTGATAGGGAATACTCATATACTAAACTGAATGTATCAAATCTGAGAGTTTTAATAGAAAATAAATATCAAAATCAAATACTAAACTGAATCTAACTATGTCTAAAAATAGCCTCTAACAGACTAGAACTGCTGGGACATGCCCCAGCTAAGTCTAGAAAACTAAAACTAAAAGACTGAAATAATGAAAAGATAACATGACTATTGTCCTCAAAGAATGAAGATTCACCACTGATGCTGCTGAACTGGAGATCAGGAACCGATCTAAGCGTGATCTGGATGCTGAGAATCTGAACCTACATCACAAGAAGATGAAGCGCAGAGTATCCGTTAGTACTTGAACGGTAATGAGCATGCATGATAGAGTAAAGCTGAAATAAACATATAACTGAACAAGCAATAAAGCAAGAGTATAATCTAAACATGATAAAGCTGCTGAATACTGAGTTAACTAGATGCAATGACCAAATTTAGACATGCTGAAGCTGAATACTGATTATACTAAAATGTGGTCAACAGAATGGAGCCTGACTGAACTGTGGGAGCTACTAATAAGCAATAATAAAACCACATGAGCTAAATGTGGAGTCCGATGTATACGCCCCATTCGAAAACTGAGGCATGTATATCTGTAATATCTGAGCTAGCATGTGTAATTCAAGAACTAAAGAACTACCAAGCTAGGGTTCTGAAATTCATGCAAGAAACGAAGTAATAACATGATAATCTGATTTGGAACATATAAATAACTAATTCATGATAATCTGCTGAAGTTCTAAAAACACTAGGTCTAGTTAATAATAGGGAATCAAGAAACTGACTAAATTCTAGGGATCTAATAGGTGAAAGGAACCCACTAGTGGAATCCCACATACCTGGTGACAAATTTGACTGAGAAATCTTTCGATTTCGGGGCTGGAACTAATGGAACCTTGCTGCGTTCTTGTACTAGGGTTGCTTGCCTCTTTCTCCTCTAATTTTCTAAGTTTTGATTAATGATCTGTCGTATGTAGGTTCTAGTTATGTTTCTAGGCAAACCTACTCAAAACCATGTAGTTAAGGGTTATAACGACGTAGTTTAGGGGTCGAACAAAATAGGAAAAGACCAAAGCACCCTGACTTAAACTGCTGACGGGGCTGACCAAGGCCACCTTCACGAACAGTGAAAGGGACCACGGACCGTGAAATGGGTCGTGGTCTTCACTTGGTGACTACTCAACTAATGGTCTGTCTCACGAGCCTTACCACGAACCGTGAAGGTCATCGTGGTCCTCACTTGGGTTGAGGTCTTATGGCTCGGGATTTAGGGGCTACTGGTTAGGTTTCATGGATGCCTCCGCGACCCGTATTCAATACCACGGACTGTGAAGGTCCCTGTGGTCCTTACGTGATCGAGGGGTGTATGAGGGCTAGGCTAGAGAGGCTACTGCCTAGACGTCACGGACGCCACCATGGCTCGTCGTCAAGGCCACAAACCGTGAAGGTGCCCGTGGTCTGACGTCTGGGCCTGGTGACTCCCAAGCATGACTACGGGCAGGTCAATGGCCCGTGGACCCTATCACGGTCCGTGAACCCTACCATAGTTTACTATTTCAGGTAGTTTTCAGCAAAAAAAATCTTGGTTTGGTTTTCGAGGTGTTACAATATCTCCCCCTTGGGATCATTCATCCTCTAATGAAGACTAAACTAACTGAAATGGAGGGGATGAGCTGCAACCCTACCACTAAACACTGAAGACTGATTTCGGCCTGAATTAAGTTCCAAAAACATGCAAATATGCTGAAAATACAAGTGCAAACTGAAGGAACATGATACTAAGTCTTATTCTAGGAATGAATGACTGAAAAACTAAACACAAACTATTACCTCAAGCTGGAGTGGAATCAGAAGGAAAGAGTTGAGGATACTTTAACTTCATGGCTGCTTCTGCTTCCCAAGTAGCTCCCACTACGGACTGACTCCACCACAAAACCTTGACTGAAGCGACTTCTTTGTTTATCAACCTTCTAACTTGGAGATCAAGGATCTCAACTGGTACATCCTCATAAGAAAGACTATCTTTTACAGCCACACTTTCTAATGGCACTAAAGATACTGGATCACCCACACACTTCTTCAATAGTGAAATGTGAAAGACTGGATACAAATCTAACACATAATCCACATTACCAAACCTTTTCAGAATCTTGTAAGGGCCTACATATCTAGGTCTGAGCTTCCCTTTCTTGCCAAATCTCATCACCCCTTTCATAGGTGACACTTTGAAGAAAACCCAATCATCAACTTGGAAATCTAGTTCCCTTCTTCTTACATCTGCATAAGACTTCTGGCGACTCTGGGCTGTCTTAAGTCTATCTCTAATAAGTTGCACTTTCTCTATAGCATAATGGACTGAATCTGGCCCTATCAAGGCTGCTTCACCTCCTTCAAACCAACCAACATGAGATCTGCATCTACGCCCATACAATGCCTCATAAGGGGCCGTCTGAATGCTGGAATGGTAGCTATTATTGTACGCAAACTCTATAGGAGGAAGGTGATCATCCCAACTACCCTTGAAGTCGATCACACAAGCTCTCAACATGTCCTCTATGGTCTGAATGGTACGCTCTGCCTGACCATCCATCTGTGGATGAAATGATGTGCTAAGATTAACCTGAGTACCGAGACCTTTCTGAAATGACTTCCATAAATGAGAGGTAAACTGAGGACCTCTATTTGAGATGATAGACAAAGGAAACCTATGCCACCTAAATATCTCATTAATATAAAGCTTGGTGTAGTCCTCTTTCGAATCTGTAGTCTTGACCGCCAAAAGGAGAGAAGACTTACTGACCTTGTCAATATCACCCAAACTGAGTCATGCTATCTGCGAGTACGAGGTAAACCTGTGATGAAATCCATGTTAATAAATTCCCACTTCCAAGTAGGAATGCCAATCTTTTAAGTCATACCGCCTGTTTTCTGATGGTCTACCTTCACTTGCTTACAATTGGGACAGTTAGCCACAAAATCTGCTATACCCCTCCTCATGCCATTCCACCTAAAGACTTCCCGCTGATAATAGTATATCTTAGTGGTGCCTGGATGAATAGAATACCTAGAGTTATGGGCTTCTGCAAGAATCTGTTGTGTCAACTCGCCCACGTTAGGAACACATAATCGACCCTAGTAGCGAAGCACACCACCTCCCCCTTGGGAGAATACCTGAACTCTCTATTGATGGACTGCACTTTTGATTTTGAGCAATATCGGATCATTGTCTTGCTCTTCCTTAACCTCCACTACCAATGAAGATTCTGATCCACTTTGAATTGTCACACCATCAACTGATATGCTCATAAGACGAACTCCTAAACAAGCAAGAATGTGACCATCCTTTTCTAGATCTTTTCTTTCTTCCTCAACATGTGCTACACTACCCATATATACTCTGCTAAGGGTATCTGCTACTAAATTTGCCTTACCAGGATGGTAATGCACACTCATGTCATAATCTTTGAGGAACTCAAGCCATCTTCTCTGGCGAAGATTCAACTCTTTCTGGGTGAACACATATTGAAGGCTCTTATGGTCTATGAACACATCTACGTGAACACCATACAAGTAGTGTCTCCAAATCTTGAGTGCAAACACCACCGCTACAAGCTCGAGGTCATGAGTCCGATAATTCTTCTCATGCACAATAAGTTGTTTAGAAGCATAGGCTATAACCTTACCTCGCTACATTAACACATATTATAGGCCGACCCTGGATGCATCACAATACCTAATAAATCCATCTGAACCCTCTGGTAGAGTCAAAACAGGAGTTGTAGTCAACCTAGTTTTCAATTCTGTAAAGCTTTTCTCACAATCATTTGACCACTGAAACTTTATCATCTTCTGAGTCTACCTAGTCAATGGTGAGGCTATGGATGAAAATCCTTCCATGAACCTTCTGTAATAACTCGCCAGACCCAAGAAACTTCTGATATCTATAGGAGAGGTAGGTCTAGGCCATTGTTTCACTACCTCTATTTTCTGGGAATCCACCCGAATCCCTTTGCAGGATACTATATGCCAAAGGAAAGCGATTGATTGTAACCAAAATTTGCACTCGTTAAATTTTGTGAATAATTGGCGATCATTGAGAGTTTGCAGAACAACTGTGAAATGACTAACACGTTCTTCCTCATTCGTAGAGTAAATGAGGATATCATCAATAAAGACGATAACGAACAAGACCAAATATTTCTTGAACACTCTGTTCATCAAATCCATGAAAGCTGCAGGAGCATTGGTTAGTCCAAATGACATAACTACAAATTTGTAATGACCATATCGAGTTCTGAAGGCTATTTTCGGAATGTCACTATCGCTGACTTAGAGCTGATGATAACTGAGGTCTATCTTTGAGAAATGACTAGCACCCTGAAGTTGGTCAAACAGGTCATTAATCCTGGGGATGGGATACTTATTCTTGATTGTGACCTTGTTCAACTGCCTATAGTCAATGCACATCCTTAGAGAACCATCCTTCTTTTTCACAAACAACACTGGTGCACCCCATGGCGAAATAGGTCTGATGAAGCCCTTATCTAGAAGGTCTTTCAACTGTTCTTTCAATTTCTTAAACTTAGCGGGAGCCATTCTGTAACGAGGAATAGAAATAGGCTAGGTATCTGGAAGGTGATCTATTCCAAATTTGATTTCCCTTTCGGGAGGAACTCCGGGAAGTTCTTCTGGAAACACTTTTGGGAACTCAATAACCACAGGAACTGACTAAAGAGTTGGGGTTTTGGAGCTTGAATCCTTAACACGAACTACATGATAGAGATAACCCTTAGAGATCATATTTCTGGCCTTAAGGTAAGAAATGAATCGACCCATAGGCGCTAAGCTACTACCCTTCCATTCTAAGATTGGTTCGTCTTGAAACTGAAAATGAACAATCCTAATTCTACAATCGACTGAGGCATAACATGAATGTGACCAATCCATACATAGAATTACATCGAAGTCTACCATTTCTAACTCTACAAGGTCTGCTGAGGTGAATTTCTGGGAGACTGTGACAGGAAAATTTATGTATACCCGTCTAGCTATAACTCGGTAGCCGAATGGAGTAGAGACTGATAAAGGTTCTGACAGAGTTTCTAGACTAACATTAAACTTAACTGCTATATAAGGAATTATAAAGGAAAGAGTAGCCCCTGGATCTAAGAAAACATGAAAATCGAGATGAAAGACTCGTAACGTACCAGTGACTACATCAGGAGAATCTTTCTAATCTTGGAGAGCCTGAAGAGCATAGAACCTGTTTTGGCGTTGTCTGCCACCTGTACCAAATGAGTTACCCTGCTGAGTCGGGCGACTTGCTGGTGCCGCTGAAGTTCTGGACTGAGCTCTACCATTGCCTCCTTGACCCTGTTTAGAAGGACAATCCCCCAACCTGTGACCATACTGACCATATCCAAAGCATCCTTCCTTTCCTGCAAAGCACTTGCCTTGATGGTTCTTACCGCACTTAGGGCAAGTTAGGTAGGTTTTGGTTTCTGAAACACTTCCCTGAGACTTACAGCCTGATGCCCTACCTTTCTGATCTTGTCTGAACTTGGAGGACGGAACACTAGCTGATGAAGGTGCTAGAGCTAAAAAAAATTTATTGACCCTGCGAGCGATTTCCACCACCTGATTTCTGCTGAGAATAGTCATAGTTTCTGGTCCTAGTCTTCTTGTTATCCTTAGCCTATTCCCTAAGCTTATCACCCTCAACCTGCTGAGCATGACTCATGAGCCTAGAGATTCTCATATTTTCCAGTAACATAACATTTCTACACTGTGTCTTCACCAAGTCTGACACTCTATATAGAAACGTATTCATCTGAGCCCTGTAATCAGCAACCATGTGAGGAGCATACCTAGAGAGTTGGGTAAACGTGAGTCCATACTCTTGGACTGTCATGCTACCTTGCCTTAAGTTAAGAAATTCTTGAGCTTTCGCCTCCCTTAGCTCTCTTGGGAAAAACATGTCCAGAAAGGTCTCACTAAAGCAATCCCAAATGATAGGAGCTGCATTTGTACCCCTGTTCTCTTTCCACTTAGTATACTAGATATGAGCCACATCCTTAAGTTGGTAAGATATTAACTCAACCCGATCATTCCAAGTTACCTGCGTCACTTCAAAGATCTTCTTGACCTTATCAATGAAGTTTTGGGGATCCTCACCAATCTACGATCCTAAGAACTCTAGAGGATTCATCTTAACAAAATCTCGCACTCTAGCTGCATCTGACCCAACATTAGCATTTGTCGGAACTGGTGCCCGCTGATTGTTCTGATTGGCAACGCTCTTAGCCAACATCTGAATGGCGTTCTGGAATTCTGCATTCAAAACCTCTTGATCTGGGATTGGAGGAGTTGCGTTTACATTCTTGGCATTCTCATTCCCAGCATTAGATTTACGAGGATGCATGATCACTAAAACGTAGAAAGTCGAGTTATAGTGGAATTAGAACATACCTTACGCATGATAAGAGTAACAAGAAAATGAATATTTTTCCTAAAGCACTTTGTAGCCTCCCTCTCATTAGATGCGGAGCACTTCACATCCATGAGAAGGACTCTACTTAGTGCGGCTTTTCAGACATGCTAGGACTCTTAAACCTATTGCTCTGATACCAAGTTTGTCACACCCCGAGCTACTCCCGAGACGCGGACACTGGACCTAGGATCACAAGTGACCCCAAGCTAACCCTGCTGGCATGACATGAGCATACTAAGATTAATAATAACTGATGTAGAAGCTAAATCATGTAAATGAAAGTGATGGGGAATACCCATATACTAAATTGAATGTATCAAATCTGAGAGTTTTAATAAAAAATAAATATCAAACTCAAATACTAAGTTGAATCTAACTATGTCTGAAAATAGCCTTTAACTGACTAGAAATGCTAGGACATGCCCACGCTAAGTCTAGCAAACCGAAACTAAAAGACTGAAATAATGAAAATATAACATGACTATTTTTCTCGAAGACTCACCACTGATGCTGCTGAACTGGAGATCGGGAATTGATCTAAGCGTGATCTGGATGCTGAGAATCTGAACCTACATCAAAAAAAGATATAGCGCAGAGTATGTGTGAGTACTTGAAAGGTACTGAGCATGCAGGATAGAGTAATGGTGAAATAAACATATAACTAAACAAGCAATAAAGCAAGATTATAATCTTAATATGCTATATATATTGAATACTGAGCTAACTGAATGCAATGACTAAATTTAGACAAGCTGATGCTGAATACTGATTATACTGAAATGTGGTCAATGCAATGAAGTCTAACCGAACTGTGGGAGCTACTAATAACCAATAATAAAACCACATGAGCTAAATGTGGAGTCCGATGTATACGCCCCATCGAGAGGACCCAAAACACCCGGCCAAAGGTGTAGAGGCATGTTGGCGTGATCACAAAAATGATGCTAACAGAAGGGACTTACACCTACGTGGCTCGTAGTTTTGGTGCTATACGGGTGACTGGCCCTAGTCTAACTCGGTATTATACTACTCCTCATAGATTAAATGATTAACAAATTATGACTGAATTTCTGTAATATACTGGATAGCTCAAAACCGACATGCAAACTGAGAATTCATAATAATATACTTAAAGAAATGCATTCGAAAACTGAGGCATGTATATCTATTATATCTGAGTTAGCATGTGTAATTCAAGAACTAAAGAACTACCAAGCTAGGTTTCTGAAATTCATGCAAGAAGTGAAGTAATAACATGATAATCTGATTTGGAACATATAAATAACTAATTCATGATAATCTGCTTAGGTTCTAGAAACCCTAGGCCTAGTTAATAATAGGGAATCAAGAATCTGACTGAATTCTAGGGACCTAATGGGCGAAAGGAATCCACTAGTAGAATCCCACATACCTGGTGATGAATTCCACAGAGAAATCTTTCGATTTCGGGGCTGGAACTAATGGAACCTTGCTGCGTTCTTGAACTAGGGTTGCTCTCCTCTTTCTCTTCTGATTTTCTAAGGTTTGATTAAAGATCTGACTTAGGTAAGTTCTAGTTATGTTTCTAGGCTAAAACTAATCAAAACCACGTAGTTTAGGGGTCCAACGAAATAGGAAAAGACCAAAAGACCCCTCACTTAAACTGCTGACGAGGCTAACCACAGCCACCTTCACAGACCGTGAAAGGCACCACGGACCGTGAAGTGGGTCGTGGTCTTGACATGGTGACTACTGAGCTGAGCTTTTGTCTCACGAATATTACCACGGCCCGTGTGAGGGACCATGGACTGTGAAGGTCCTTGTGGTCCTCACTTAAGCTGAGGTCTGGTGGCTCAGGATTTAGGGGGTTACTGGTTAGGTTTCACGGGCGCCCCCACGACCTGTCGTCAGGATCATCGACCATAAAGGTCCCCGTGGTCCATACTTGGGCGAGGTGTGTCTGAGGGATAGGCTAGGGAGGCTACTGCCTAGACGTCACAGACGCCACCACTGCCCGTCGTCAAGGGCACGGACCGTGAAGGTGCCCGTGGTCTGACGTCTGGGCCAAGTGACTTCCAAGTCATGACCACTGGCAGGTAAACGGATCGTGGACCTTATCACGGTCTGTGAACCCTGTCGTGGTTCACTGCTTCACGTAGTTATCTGCAAAACTTTTTCTCGGCCTTGTTTTCGAGGTGTTACAACACTGCTCTAATCTGTAGAAGTGATCTTGAGGTGATCATTGAAGTTGCGAGTGATGAGCCAAGGTAAAAAAAACCTCATAAAACTTGTTCCAAGTGAAAAGAGGAGACCTAATTGAACTTGTATAAATGAAGGGATGCCACGACTTACTAGTTGACCCATCTAACATATACGCCATGGATTCGGCTCATCTCGACTCCACTAGAGCTAGAATATGATGTCGCTAAAGACAACTTGTAAGAAACTTGTGGGTTTCCCCACCCACATCCCCAAAAAACCTTAGAGGTTAGAGTATGTGAAACACTCCAATCATCTTCTTCTTTAAAGGTATGGCTTCGGCCACATTCACCAGTTGGGCACCTCTAGGTGGTACCTGGACCTGAGGTGCATCTGTTGTAGGTTAATCATGTGGTGCTAGTGCAACTGCAACTCTAGCCTGGTACATGCCCCAAGCACAATCAGAAGTTGTACAATGGTTGCCTAAAGGTACAGAGCCATAGAGGGTCTAGGTGATGGCTGAGATTGCCTCGACCCCGCTGATTAAACAAGAACTTAAACTACTAGAGGGTTAGCTAATGGCTCCAGACCTCTCTCTCTTCAGGGTCAGTGTTGCACTCCTAGCCAGTAGTAGAGGTCGACCCTTTCCTCGAGCTATCGTATGTCATGTATGATCCATCCTCTGAAAAGAATGAAACAAATGTGATTTCAAGAAACCAACTACACACACTCCGTATGAAAGCAATACAAAAGAGGATAAATTCTAAAAGACACCCTATAGCCTCCTAAAGATAGGATACAAATGTCTTCACACCGATCCAGAAATATCTTATCTGTATTAGCTCTGTACAAGTGACACAGACAAATCTACGGCTCTGATAACAACTTTCATGAGCCGATTCCTCGAGTCATAAGGGCATATACAATAACCCTCAAGTAGAGAAACTAATGTGTAACCTAGAATAGCAAGTAATAAGTATAACGGTATAACTAATTAGAAATCAAACTAAACCACCAAACAAAACAAAAGCATGAGCAAACAAAAAACTATATACAAAAGGTCCCTCCCACAACCTAGAAATCAGAAGTACATAGTTGTCTAAAACTAAGAGTAAAAATTGCAAAAGTGGACAATAACAAAGATTGTTCAAAAAGGAAAAAGACTAGCTAAATAAGTACAGAATGAGATAAATTGATGCAAGACTCCATGTGCTCACACTCATCTCCAACTCTTTAATTCTTCTAATTGCAAAAAAAATCACCGCACCTTCATGAAGAAACATATAAAGATTGTAGAATGCGTATAACACTGGGTACTTTTTTTATATCACGTGTTGACTGAACAAGACAGGTAAAAACAATATGAAATGATATAATCTAGAAACAGACAGAGATCAAAACGGATATGAAATAAACCATACGAGCATACCGAAAGTAAATCTAAGTACACCTAAGCTAAACCTTACTGACCCGTATAAACCTTTAACATACACTCATGCACATATTTAAATGAAAATGAAATAGACCCTGTAAGCCCGACAAGTATAAAGAGTAACTAAGTCGACAAGAGAGAAAGGCACCCCAAATCAAAACCCAAAAATAGAATTCTGCCTCCTAACCCAAGTAACCACAATATCTAGCAATCCAGTCAACTTCCAGCCCAGCTAGCAAGAGTTATAATCAATCTAGGTCGCCCAACCAACTAGTCCACTCCCAGCCCAACTAGCAAGACTGACATGGGCACGTGTCGACTCCAAAAAGGGTCTCAAAATATCAAAGCCACCCATCTAGACAGACCATATTAAAGCCATCCAACTAGAAAGAGTCTCTCGAGTGGTGTTGACTCCCAAAAGGATGTCGAATATGAGATCCATTAATACTAAGCCACCTTGGATCAACGTCCCCTCACAAGGAATCACAAGAAATATCCAGCCTTAATAAGCCTAATCGAAGGTCGCCCAAGAAAGAAAAAAACCTATGATAACACATCAGAGGTCAAAATGGATATGAAATAAAGCATACGAGCACATTGAAAGTAAATCTAAGTACATCTAGGCTAAACCTAACTGGACCCCTATAAGCCTAGAACGACACTCATGCACATGTTAAAATGAAACTCAAAAAGACCCCCGTAAGACCGGCAGGTATAAAGAGTAACTAAGTCTACAAGAGAGAAAGGCACCACAAATCCAAACCCAAGAAACAAAAGTTAGGCTCCCAATCCAAGTAACCAAAATATTTAATAATCTAGTCAACTTCTAGGCCTGCTAGCAAGAGTGATAATCAATCTAGGCTGCCCAGCCAGCTAGTCAACTCCGAAGAAGGTTGATTCCATACTTGTAGAGGGAGATGCAAACTAGCTTTCCTTTTTACGAGCACAAACAATAGGTTAAAGGACGATCAGCTAATTCTTGTTCTAATTAATGGCTGGCACATAATTTAATTTTCATAACAAGTTATCCTCATTAAAACAAAAAAAAGAGCAACAAACTAGGAATAGAAAACATTAAGACTAATTGGTTTGAAGGAAATAATTGCACTTGTTGGAAAAGCTAACAAATGCTTCATTATATTTGAGGTATTACTAGAACAACTGTTGCAATCCTTATGCTCTGGTACTATAACAATTTTCTCGAGATTTATTGCTTGGTGAAGTAAGAATTTCAAGAATTGATGGACCTTTATTGCATAAAAATTACGCGTACGACTACAAAATGGCATAACCTTGACATTCTTTAAATTCTGTAGGGAAACTTTGAATATGTTTTGTTCAATTGAGAGGTACTTGTCTTCCAACAAATTAATGTCTTCACCCTAAAAAAAGCACGGTACTATAAATACAAAAAAAGGACAAATCGGGTTAGGTGGTAAGCTTAACAACTATAGTAATGAAATTGAAGTCGTTGAGGCAGTAAGGGATCAATATATATTTGACATAAAATAATTGTGAATTGAAAACACCCTAGCATATCAGGAAATATCATTAGGTTTTCCAAATTACGAGTCGACCTTAAGAGGTTGTCAAGGGGAAGGAAAGTTTTGAAATACAATAACTTTTTGTTAACCATCTGCATTACAGTAACAAGATGTCTTCCTCTTCCAACATCAAATTGGAAATCAACTGAATAGAAGAATGAGGCAGAATAAAGGTAAGTACATTGATTTACAGGGTTTACAAACTAAAAAAATAGTGATTTCCTATTCTTGTAACCCCTTATAGCTTAGACAATTAAAAGCAACTAATATTTGACCTCACGTACTAAATTTAAACTATATGATTTTATTAAAAGGGAGTGAATCAATACATAATTAATTAGGTTAATTGAAACAATCGTGACCCCGATTACAATCAAGTTGATAGGTAGAAAACAAGAGCTCAATTCACAATCAACATAAAAAGACTGGAGACATTTAGGCCTGATAACTGACCTCGGTAAACCAAGATGAAAATATTAGGTCATTAGCACAACGAATGCTTGCCAAAATATGTTTTCAGTCATTTCATCTAATTCATCACAGTAGAGATCAAGATTTGTGTGGTTCAAAGATGACAAGTCCCTGAGCTTAATTTTCATATGATTAAAACCCTAGAAATTGTTAAATGTTCAACATATGGAGCAATAATTTCAAAGCAGCATGTATCACCTTCGAGTGAATACCAATCCCTGCCCGGATGATCGTGATGGATCAAATGCAGTCATTATTAATCTTGACAGTGCACAGATTCATTTCCTTAACGGATGACGTACTGCCTCTCCTTAACTCCTCTACCATTAAAAAGTTTAGTCTAAACTTTATGTTTAGATGTAATGGTGGTGTTTCTTATTTTCCCGTAATTGACAAGTGGATTGAACTTGTTGTGAATAAGAAAGTGGAGGATTTACACATGAATATATGTTATGGAATTGCTTATCCGACTGGGCATCATGACCAACCATATAGCTTGCCAGAAGTTCTCTGTAGTAGTTCATCGATTATAAAAGTCAACTTCAATAATTGCAGAACACTAGAAGAATGCGTACTAAATTGGACATCTTTGAAGAGTTTTATGCTAGAAAGTTTGTTATTCCGGGATGAATACATTAAACAAATAATGTCAAATTGTCCTTAATTGGAATCTTTGAATCTATATGGATTTTGTGCAAACGATTAAAACCAAAAACTCCATATAGATTCAATGATTCCAATTGAGGACAATTTGCCATTATTTGTTTAATGTGTTCATCTCGGATAAACAAACTTTTCAGCATTAAAATCTTCAGAGATGTTTAATTAAGTACGCAATCTTCTCATATTATGCAATTATTGCACTTAAGATTTTAATCGATGAACTACTACGGAGTGGCCATGCAGTTGACCATTTAATTTTTTTTCTATTTTTGGTCAGATCATAGAAAGAATATTTATAAATTATTTAATTAATGAGATCTAGACATTCAAGATAATTATGTCATTAATGGTTCTTAGTTGATTATTTATCCTAAATAGGTTTCTGATGTCATGTTAAAATTATCATTGACGTAATAATTTACTTCTTACACATTTGAAAAAGATGTAGTCCCTTGTTTCAATTTTTCACACTAATTTTCCCTTTTAATCCGTTTAAAATCATTATTTTCCTTTTCATAATTTTTAATTATATTTGTATTCATAAAAGATAAGGAGAGACGTGACAAACTCACATGCATCATCATGACGACAACTTTATGTTAAATGAGATGTTATTCACGTCTCCACATTGCATTTTTATTTTATTGGAGTAGTATTAATAGGACTTGATTTTGATTATGCAAATAATTTCTATTGATTTAGCTTACTGACTATATAATTGATATTTTACAACATTGCATTAAAAATGAACCATGGTCAAGATATCGAGTTCTCTAACTAATCTCTATATATGTTGATAGATACTCAAGAGAAATAAATTAATGATGACATGACAATATTCTGAGTAAAGTTTTGACAATGACAAAGTGAACCAGGTTCACAAGCTTGTACCAAAACTAAGATAAAAGAGCAGGAAAGAAGAAATAACGCGTCGAAGATAAATACTCCTTATTAAGGAAAAATACTGAAGATAAAATATCTATTTTATTGTATTGCATTTTTGTCTCTGAAAATTCAACAAGAACCCAGTTCTTGTTATGGTGGTCAAATTTTCTTTAATTTGTCAAACAAACCACCGGATTTGAAAATTCTAACCATCCTGACTACGTGTACAAACAGGACAAGCCTTGTATGGATTAAAACAATCCCCAAGAGCATGGTGCGATCACCTATCAAGTTTCTTGCTTGCACACGGGTATTCAAGATGCAAGATTGACCATACAGTGTTTTTTGAAATCAGGACTCGAATATGGTTATACTTCAGGTTATCTAGATAACATTATCTTTGGAGAAAAATATGCAAAACATAGGACTGACTTTGCACAACTGATGAGCAACGAATTTTAAATTAACATGATGGGAGAGCTCAACTTCCTCTTGGGGCTTCAAATCAAGCAGTCCTCATCTGGCAGTTCAACTCATCAGTAGAAGTACATGAAGGCGCTGCTAAAGAAGTTCAACATGAATTAAGCAAAGACGAATAACACTCCAATTGCAACAACAACGAAGCTTGATAAAGATGAACCTGATCCTGGTACATGACACAAAGTATATAGGAATGATCGGATCTCTATTGTACGTAATGGCTAACAGACCTAACATTGTATTCAGTGTTGGACTCTATTCATGCTTCCAATCATGTTCAAAGCAATCCCATCTGAAGGCTATCAAAAGGATTTTGTGAGATCTCAAATGAACGTTGAGCCTGGTTTTTTAGTATCCTACAAATGCTTCATTTTATCTGGTCGGATTTGTATTTGCAGACTACGTAGTCTACTTGGTAGGTAGAAAAAGCACATCTAAAATGGTTCACTTCTTAGGTCCATGCTTAGTATTATCAGAAACTAGGAAACATAACTCAGTCACCTTTTCTATGGCTGAAGCATAATATGTTGTTGTTGCCTCTTGTTATGCCCAACTTCTTTGAATCAAGCAACAACTTCAAGATTTTGGCATTATTGCAGACCTTTTTTCATTACCGCCTTGGGACTCATAATTAAGCTACTCAATAGTGTGGTCGTGATCAACAAAATCGAGAAATAAATGACCCATAGAAACTATAGAATAAGTCTCAATCCACTGAAGACATAACCCACTGAAAAAGCATAAAACTATTTTCTTGTTAGTAGGTAGAATCATAGTAGTATGGCCGAACAGGTTGTGGAATCTCGCCTCATACTATGACACACTCATGGGAGCATTGCTATTACCTGTAGAACTGATCTTGAGGCGATCATTGAAGTTGCGAGGGATATACCAAGCTAAAAAAAAAAACTCTGAAAACTTGGTCAAAGTGAAAAGAGGAGACCTAATTGAACTGCTCTAAATGAAGGTACACCACGACTTATTAACTCACCCATCTAACAAATACGCCATGAATTCGGATCATCATGACTCCACTAGACCTAGAATAGGATTTCGCTAATGACAACTTGTAAGAAACTTGTAGGTATCCCCACCCACAGCCCAATAAAACCTTAGAGGTTAGAGTATGAGAAACACTCCAAACATCTTCTTCTTTAAATGTCTGGCTTCGGCCACATTCACGGGTTAGGGACCTCTAAGTGTTACCTGGACCTAAGGTGCCTTTGTTGTAGACTGATCATGTGGTGCTAGTGCAGCTGCAGTTCTAGCCTGCTGCATGCCCCAAGCACAATAAAAAAGTGTACGATGGTTACCTAAAAGTACGGAACCTTCAAAGGTCCAGGTGATGGCTGAGATGGCCCCATCCCCAGTGATTGAACTAGAACTTTAGCTACTAGAGGGTCAGTTAATGGCTCCGGACCTCTCTCTCTTCAGAGCTAGTATAGCACTCCTAATTGGTAGTAGAGGTCGACCATTTCCTCGAGCTGTTGTATGGCGAGTATGAGCCATCCTCTAAAAAGAATGAAACAAGTGAGATTTCAAGAAACCAACTACAGACACATTGCATGAAAGCGATACAAAAGAGGATAAATTCCGAAAGACACCATATAGCCTCCTAAAGATAGGATGCAAATGTCTCCACACCGATCCAAAAATCTCTTATCTGTATTGGCTCTGTACAAGTGAGACAGGAAAACTAGGGCTCTGATACCAACTTTTCATGACCCGATTCCTCGAGTCATGAGGGCATATAGTATAACCCTCAAATGGGAAACTAATGTGTAACCTAGAATAGCAAGAAATAAGTATAAGGGTACAACTAAATAGAAATCAAACTAAACCACCAAACAAAACAAAAGCAGGAACAAATAACAAACTATATACAAAAGGTCCCTCCCATAACCTAGAAATCAGAAGTACAAAGTTTTCTAAAACTAACAGTAAAAATCATAAAAGTAGACAAAGAGAAAGCTTGTTCAAAAAGGAAAAAGACTAGCTAAATAAGTATAGAATGAGATACACTGATGTAAGACTCCAAGTGCTTACATTCATCTCCAAATCTTTAATTCTTCTAATTGTACATACAATCACCGCACTTGCATGACGAAACAAATTAAGATTGTAGAATAAGTATATAAATTGGGTACTTTGTTGACATCACATGCTGACTGAGCAAGAAAGGTAAAAACAATATGAAATGATAGAATCTAGAAACAGATAGAGGTCAAAACGAATATGAAAGAAAGAATACGAGCATACCGAAAGTAAATCTAAGTACACCTAAGCTAAACCTAACTGACCACTATAAGCCTGGAACATACACTCATGCACATGTTTAAATGAAATCAAATAGACCTTGTAAGCCCGACAAATATAAAAATTAACTAAGTCAACAAGAGAGAAAGGCTCCACAAATCCAAACCCAAAAAACAAAATTCAGGCTCCTAACCCAAGTAACCACAATAGCAAGTAATCCAGTCAACTTCCAGCCCATCTAGCAAGAGTGATAATCAATCTAGGTCTCCCAGCGATCTAGTCGACTCCCAACCCAACTAGCAAGGCTGACATGGTGGCGTGTCGACTCCAAAAAGGGTCTCAAAATATCAAAGCTGCCCATCTAGACAGACCACTATAAAGCCATCCAACTAGAAATAGTGTCCCTAGTGGTGTTGACTCCCAAAAGGTTGTTGAATATGAGATCAATCAATACTAAGCCACCGTGGATTAACATCCCCTTATAAGGAATAATCAGAAGTATCCATCCTAAATAACCCTAATCCCAAGTTTTTCAAGAAAGAACAAAACCAATGGTCACACATCGGATGTCAAAATAGATATGAAAGAAAGCATACGAGCATATTGAAAGTAAATCTAAGTACATCTAGGCTAAACCTAACTGACCCTATAAGCCTGGAATGTAAACTCATGCACATGTTAAAACAAAACACAAACAGACCCTCGTAAGATCGACATGTATAAAGAATAACTAAGTCTACAAGAGAGAAAGGCACCACAAATCCAAACCCAAGAAAAATAAGTCAGGCTCCCAACCCAAGTAACTACAATATCTAGTAATCTAGTCAACTTCTAGCCCGGCTAGCAAGAGTGATAATAAATCTAGGCCTCCCAGCCAACTAGTCCACTCCCAAGAAGGTTGATTCCATCCTTGTAGAGTGAGATGCAAACTAACTTTCCTTTTTACGAGCACAAACCATAGGTTAAAGGACGATCAACTTTTTTTTTTTCTAATTATTGGCTGGCACATAATTTAATTGTCATAACAAGTTATACTCATTAGATTAAAAAAAATGTCAATAAAAATAAGAGCAACAAACTAGGCATAGAAAACATTATGACTAATTCGTCCGAAGAAAATAAATGCACTTGTTGGAAAAGCTAACAAATGTTTCATTAGATTTGAGGTATTAGTAGAACAACTGTTGCAGTCCTTATGCTCTGGTACTATAGCAAGTTTCTCGGGATTTATTGCATTCTCAAGTAAGAATTTCAAAAATTGATGAAGCTTTTGTCACTTCCCGAGCCTACACCCTGGACGTGGCCGGCACTCGAGAACCATTGATGGCCCCAAGCTAACCTTTGGCCTGGCTTACTTACTCAGAGGAAGACATTAAGCATTAAGAAAAGGATTCATATTCTAAATAACTCAACTGTCTCAAACTGAACTCATAATGTTTTAAAAATAAGCATTTAACTTAGCCAAAATGGCAACTCAAATCTGAACATAATCCAATAACAAAATGATGACAAATGAACTAACATCTGATTGACTATCTATGAAGCCTCTAAAAAAACTAAGATGGATATCGGGACAAGCCCACGACATCCAAATGAACTAAAATGATAAAGTAGTGAAAAAGGGGGATCCTCCGGAAGCAAAGAGGCTAACCAACAACTTTGAAGCTCAACTGGATCAATGATGCACTGGATGCTGATCCTGGTTACCTGCGTCTGCATCATAAGATGACACAGGACAACTGGCATCAGTACATTGAATGTATGAGTATGCGAGTTGGAATGCTAAAAACAACTTAAGCTTGAAAAGAATCTGAAAGGGACTGAACAACTTACCTGGCTCAACTCAACTCAACATAACTGAACTCATTTCAATTTAAGCAGTTTAAAAACAAGTGCAATATAAGGAAAAACTGTTTAAACCAAGATGTCAACTCTGTGTATTTAGAAATACAATAATAACTTTTTATGTATGCAAAAATACAATATGAACTCTGTTTGTATACAAAAATACAAAATACTGCTGATATATATAAAAATACTAAATACTGATGTGGGAGTTTCTCTAACCGACAACCATCACTTAAGAGCTATAGTGATGATACAGAACTTTACCTAACGCTGCCAAGGACCATCCTATACCTCGCCGGGGGTATATAACCTAACTCACTAAGTGGATCCACTAGTCTATGCTAAACGCATGAAAGGGTTCATCTAAAAAGTATGAGCCTTTTCTACACATGATGGCTACATGGTTTATGGATACGTGAGTTATCTGAACTCAATCTCGTCCCCATATTAGTGCTCAATACTACTCCCAAAATATGATACTAGCTATTTATGTTTAAAAACATACTTCTTTCTGTGATTTAAGATAATTGCTCAAAAACTTGGCTCAAAGGCTATCTTGGAAATCAAAGTTTCCCCTCTTGCTTTATTGTGAAAGCATTTACTTTTTAATTGAAAACTAGCCCAAGGGCTCTTTACTGAAAAACTAGCTCAAAGGCCATTTACTAAAAAACTTGCTCAAAGGCTCTTTACTGAAAAAACTTGCTCAAAGGCTCTTTTGAAAATCTCAGTTTCCGTTCTTATTTAAATGTGAAACATTTTAAACTCTTTTGGGGAATACATAGTCCCCATATACTTTTGAAGAAATGAACTTCCACTTTACTCTTTACTAAACTTAAAACTTAAGTCTTAAAACAAAGTTAAAACGTTTGTAAAAGACTTTTGGAAAACTTTATGAACTTCTGTTAACTTGACTCTTGACTTCTCTTGACTTTGATCTTAACTGCTTTTGATTTGACTCTTAACTGGTCCTAGAATTGAATTATGGATTCAAGGATTGTGATTTGTGATTGGAAGGATCTCATGATGTTTAGGAATGATTTTTGATAGCTAAACATGAGAAAGTACCAAAATATCAATATTTGAGGGTGGGTCCACAACGCGGAGAAACATTTAAAATTTAGTTTCAAAAATGACTTTTGAGGTAGAATGCTCCGTGACGGTTCCACGATGCAAAACTAATTTTCCCTGTTCTGGGACTAGCTTCGCGACGCGCCACTACTACCACATTTCGTCCGATGAAATTTCTTCTTCATTTTTCTGCTCTAAACCCTCTAAACTCCATAGGTTCTTTCCCCAAACACTGAGAATCGATTATATGTTCAAAGTAAATCAGATTCTACTCGAAATCACGACTAAAAACGTGAATCAATCTCAAGAAACTCTAATCAACACAACCCACAAAAATTCAAATGAAATTTATCAAGAACTCAAGGATTTACTTTCAAATGTAATAACTTTGCTCAAATTTAATCATGATTGGCGCGTGGGTGAACTAACCAACACTATGTGATCTCACATACATTGTAGGGATCACCCCCGACGAAATCCCCAAGCTAAACTCGACGAACTTGATGATTTCCTTGCTCCTCCTTCTCTTTTCTCCTCTTCTCTAAAACCCTAAATCTTTTCCAAAAGCGTAAAACTGACCAAGTTCAGTTTAGACCATTAATTAATTCACTAAAACGAATTTAATTAATTGGATAAGGAAAAAACTGAAATACCCTTCAAAAATCCGGATTGGACATTTCCTTATTGGTACAGCCCAACTTCCATTGGGCTTACCTCACTCATACAAACTCGAAATCGCGTAAACTTGGCGTCGTTAGAAAGAAAATTCCAAGAGCTTTCCTAGCATATCTAGAAGTTCTCCTAACTCATCTTGAGCTAGAAGTTATGGCTGTTTGAAGGTGACCAACAACTCACTTTTTCCTAACTTAACAGAATTTCCAGATTTTCATTATTTCCAAAAGAATGACTATTTCCAATTATCGGCTTGTTCCTATTTATATCAAATTGCGAGATGTTAAAATATATCCCCCTTGGGAACATTCGTCCTCGAATGAGATTACTCTTAGTAGGCTAAGGGTGTAACATTTAACATTCAGCTCAAACACCCAACAAGCAATGCAATTACAATATTATAATCTTATAAATAAATACTAAAATTGATTAGTACCTTAATTTGGAACTTCTCCGGATTCAAAGAGATGTGGATATCTCTTCTTCATATCCTGCTCAGCTTCCCAAGTAGCTTCTTCAACAAATTGGTTCATCCAAAGGACTTGACTGATGCTACCTCTTTTGTTCTAAACTTGCGAACTTGGCGATCTAGAATTTGAACCGGAATCTCTTCATAAGATTAACTATCCTGGATCCCAATATCTTCAGTTGGTATGATCAATGAAGGATCGCCCATGCACTTCTTCAACATAGAGATGTGAAATACCGGATGAACCGCGGCTAACTCTTGTGGTAGCTCCAACTCATAAGCTACATTACCAATCCTCTTGGATATTTGATAAGGTCCAATATATACCGGGGACTAAGCTTCCCCTTCTTACCAAACCTCATAACACCTTTCATGGGTGAAACTTTTAGATATACCCAATCATCTATTTCAAACTCTAACTTCGTTCTCCTAACATCAGTATAGCATTTCTGACGACTCTTCGTTGTTCTCAATCTCTCTAGAATCACTTTCACCTTCTCCATAGCTCGATGAACTAGATCTGGTCCTATCAACCCTGCTTCACCAACTTCAAACCATTCAATAGGAGATCTGCATCATCTCCCATAAAAAGGTTCATAAGGAGCTATTTGGATGTTAGAATGGCAACTATTGTTGTAAGCAACTCAATGAGAGGTAGGTGATCATCCCAATTACCCTTGAAATAAATCACACCATCCACCTTGATACCTCAAAACACTATCTCCCCCTTGTTAAAAAATCATCAGTTTTGGCTTACGAACACTTGCCTTTAATTCAAGCAATAAAGGATCTTGGTCTTGCTAATCTTTTACTTCTGACGCTAACGATGATTCAGCCCCATTTGTCACCACTACTCCTCCTTCTATGGAATCCATTAGTCGAACTCCTAGCCTTGGAAGTCTATGCACCTCTTTTGCTAACTCTTTATTACCTTCCTCAAAATGGGCAGTACTACCCATAGATAATTCACTCATGGCATCAGTAACAACATTAGCCTTACCATGATGATACAGAATACTGATATAATATCCTTGAGAAATTCTAACCACCCTCTCTGTCTGATATTAAGCTCTTTCTAACTAAACACATACTGAAGACTATTGCGATCGGTGAACACATCCACATTAACACCATAAAGATAATGACGCCATATTTTTAAAACAAATACTAAGGGAGACAATTTTGGATCACGGGTTGGGTAATTCTTCTCATGAACTTTCAACTGTCTGGAGGCATAAGCTATAACTTTTCCATTCTGCATTAGTACATAACCCAAACCAACTCTAGACGTATCACAATATACAGCAAAGCCTTGCATACCTTCTGGTAAGGTCAATACTGGGGCAGTAGTCAACCTCTTTTTAAATTCCCAAAAGCTTTTCTCACAAGCTTCAGACCGTTGAAACTTCACTGTTTTTCTGAGTCAACTTTGTCAAAGGAGATGAAATAGATAAAAATCCCTCGATGAACCTTCTATAATATCCAACCAACCCAAGACACTCCTAATATCAGTTGGAGATGTGGGTCTAGACCAATTCCGTACTGCCTCTCTTTTCTGATTATCAACTCTCATTCCATCACCGGAACTATGTGGCCCAAGAACGCCACAGACTCAAGCCAAAACACACATTTAGAAAACTTGGCATATAACTCTTTATCTTTCAAAGTCTGAAGAACTATTCTGAGATGACTAGCATGATCTTCCTCATTCCATCGAATAGATTAGTATGCCATCAATGAAGACGATAACAAATATATCTATATAAGGTTTGAAAACTCTATTCATAAGGTCCATGAATATTGCAGGCGCATTGATCAAACCAAAGGACATGACCAGAAACTCATAATGACCATAACGGGTCCTGAATACTGTCTTTGGAATATCACATTCCCTTACTCTTAACTGATGGTAGCCATATCTGAGGTCTATCTTAGAGAAACACCCTGAAGCTTGATCGAAAAGATCATCAATTCTCAGAAGAGGGTACTTATTTTTTATGGTAACCTTGTTGAACTGACAGTAATCTATACACATCCTAAGGGAACCATCTTTCTTCCTCACAAATGGTATCGAAGCGCCCCAAGGTGAGATACTTGGTCGAATGAAACCTTTCTCTGAAAGATCTTTCAACTGCTCTTTTAACTTTGTTGATACCATTCTATGGCAGAATAGAGATTCGACAAGTATCTGGAAGAACATCTATACCGAAGTCTATCTCTATCTCGGGAAGGACTCCGGGTAGATCATCTGGAAAAACTTCTAGAAACTCTTTGACTACTGAAACTGACTGAATAAGAGGTATCTCAACACTAGAGTCAGTAACTCGGACTAAGTGATAGACACACCCCTTAGAAACAAACTTTCTCGCCTTAAGGTATGAAATGAAACAACCCTTAGGAACTGCTGAACTGCTTTTCAACTCTATAACTAGTTCAGTGGAAACTGCAACTTGACTACTCGAGTTCTACAATCTATTGATGCATAACAGGCATGAAGCCAGTCCATACATAGAATGACATCAAAATCTACCATGTCTAACTCAACTAAATTAGCCATAGTACTCTTGTGATTGACGAAAACGGAACAATCACGATAGACTTCTTTCTGCTAGAATAGAATCACCAACATGTGTAGAAACACTGAAGGGCTTAAGATGTTGCTCTGGAAGAACATCAAAATTGAAGACTTGGATCATACTAGTGAAAACATATGGCGAATACTGTTGCTCTCGGTCACTAGCGATAGCATAAAGACGGTTTCCTTCTCCGCCTGACCTATAAGTAGCTCATCTAGATGCAACTCTATATGGTGGAGCAACTGAAGAAAATTGGGCTCTATTTCCCCATTACCATTACTTTGTCTGCTCTTAGGATACTCTCTCATAAAATGACCGTTCTGGCCATACTTGAACCAACTAGTGGAGCCATCACGACACACCCCTGAGTGGCTCCTACCACACTTAGCACATGCAAGAGTCTTAGTACCCCCTTGTGCCTTACTACCTTGCGAATGCGCAAGTCTAGCTCTGATTTTCTGGAATTCTGACTACTGTACTCATATTTGTTCCTTGGTGTAGGTACACTAGTAGATGATGGAGCAGGTCCTTTCTGCTTATGTTGGAAAGAAGACCGGTTCGCATTACTCTTTTGCTACTCAGATTCATTCCGTAATATCTTAGCCCTCTTATTCTCAAGCTCTTCTCTATCCTTCAGCTGGTGCTTCTTAAGTTGTTGCATATGGATCATCAGCCTTGCTATGCCCTGGTAACCTATTAACATGGCTGTCTTACTTTCCTTACTTGACAAATGAGTAAACCCAACAATGAATAAAATCATCCTTCTCCTCATGTCGTCAACCACCTATTTGCTTCTCTTAGATCACGGCGAAAGAAATGCCCCATGAAAGCACTCTCAAAACAGTCCAACTCAGAAACGGTTACGCATAAGCACAAGTTAAAATTTTTTTTAGAGATAAACTCTAACGCCCAAAATGAATATGAAATAAGTGAAGGAATTCCTAAATGTTGCAGCCTCCTAATTATAGATGAGGCGCAATTACCGATAACTAGGACTCTACATACACGGCTTCATAGAATCCCAAGGACTCTTGAACTCTGTCCTCTGATACAAAGTTTCTCACACCCCGAGCCTACACCCTGGACGTAGCCGGCACTCGAGAACCATTACTGGCACCAAGCGAACCCTTGGCCTAGCTTACTTACTCAGCGAAAGACTTAGAAAAGAGAAAGAGAATCCAAATACAAGATAACTCAACATGTCTCAAACTGAACTCATAATGTTTTAAAAACAAACATTTAACTTTGCCAAAATGGCAACCCAAATCTGAATATAAGCCAGTAACAAAATGATGATGAATGACCTAACATCTGACTGACGATCTATGAAGACTCTAAAACAACTTAGATGGATTTTGGGACAGGACCACGACATCCTAATGAACTAAAATGAAAAAGTAATGAAAATGAGGATCCTCCGGAAGAAAAGAGGCTTACCATCAACTCTGAAGCTCAACTGGATCAATGATGCAGTGGATGCTGATCCTAGTTACCTGTGTCTGCATCATAATAAGATACATGACAACTGGCATCAGTACATTGAATGTACAAGTATGCGAGATGGAATGCTAAACATAAGTTAAACTTGAAAAAGATTTGAAAGAAACACTTACCTTGGCTTTAGTCAACTCCTGAATAACTTAACTCAACATACTGAACTCATTTAAATATAAAGAAGTTTAAAAACAAATGCAACATACAGAAAAGTTGTTTAAAACATGATGTCAACTCTGTGTATTTAGAAATACAATAATAACTCTGTATGTATGCAAGCATACAATATGAACTCTATTTGTATATGAAAATACAAATAAACAGATGTATATAAATATACAAAATACTGTTGTGGAAGTTTCTCTAACCGACAAACATCACTTAAGAGCTATAGTGATGAAACAGTGTTTCTTGGCCCCACACTGCCAGGGCCATCATATACCTTGTCGGGGGTATAGAACCTAAACTACTAAGTGGATCCACTAGTCTATGCTAAAAAGAACTAAGGGTTCATCTAAAAAGTATGACCATTTTCTACCTATGATGGCTACATTTTTATGGGGGCTGGCGGTTCTCTGAACGCTCCCCCATATCGGTGCTCAATACTAGTACAAAAATATGATACCAGCTCTTTATGTTTAAAACATACTTCTTCTGAGCGAAAGACATTAAGCATTAAGAAAAGGATTCATACGCTAAATAACTCAACTATATCAGACTGAACTGATAATGTTTTAAAAATAAACATTTAACTTAGCCAAAATGGCAATTCAAATCTGAACATAAGCCAATAACAAAATGATGACGAATGAACTAACATCTGACTGACTATTTATGAAGCCTCTAAAACAACTGAGATGGATGTCGGGACAGGCCCACGACATCCTAATGAACTAAAATGATAAAGTAATGAAAAGGGGTTCCTCTGGAAGCAAAGAGGCTCACCAATAACTCTGAAGCTCAACTGGATCAATGATGCACTAGATGCTGATCCTGGTTACCTGTGTTTGCATAATAATAAGATGCAGGACAACTGATATCAGCACATTTAATGTACGAGTATGCGAGTTGGAATGCTAAACATAACTTAAGCTTGAAAAGGATCTGAAAGAAAAACTTACCTTGGCTTTACTAAACTCCTGAATAACTTAACTCAACTGACTGAACTCATTTAATTATAAAGAAGTTTAAAAACAAGTGCAACATACAAAAAAGCTGTTAAAAACATGATGTCAACTCTGTATATTTAGAAATACAATAATAACTCTGTATGTATGCAAGCATACAATATGAACTCTATTTGTATATGAAATTACAAATAAACTGATGTATATAAAATTACAAATAAACTGATGTATATAAAATTACAAATAAACTGATGTATATAAAATTACAAAATACTGTTGTGGAAGTTTCTCTAACCAACAACCATCTCTTAAGAGCTATAGTGCTGATACAACGTTTCTTGGCCCCACACTGCCAGGGCCATCCTATACCTTGCCGGGGGTATAGAACCTGAACTACTAAGTGGATCCACTAGTCTATGCTAAAAAGAACTAAGGGTTCATCTAAAAAGTATGACCCTTTTCTACCCATGATGGCTACTTGTTTTATGGGGGCTGGGAGTTGTCTGAATGCTCCCCCATATCGGTGCTCAATATTACTCCCAAAATATGATACCTGCTCTTTATGTTTAAAACATACTTATTTTGAGCAGAAGACTTTAAGCATTAAGAAAAGGATTCATATGCTAAATAACTCAACTGTCTCAAACTGAACTGATAATGTTTTAAAAATAAATATTTAACTTAGCCAAAATGGCAACTCAAATATGAACATAGGCCTATAACAAAATGGTGACGAATGAACTAACATCTGACTGACTATCTATGAAGCCTCTAAAACAACTGATATGGATGTCGGGACAGGTCCACGACATCCTAATGACCTAAAATGATAAAGTAGTGAAAAAAGGGATCCTCCTGAAGCAAGGAGGATCATCAACAACTCTGAAGCTCAACTGAATCAATGCGCTAGATGCTGATCCTAGTTACCTGCATCTGCATCGTAAGACG
The DNA here is from genome assembly GCA_029582525.1 of Solanum tacnaense. Classification (NCBI taxonomy): domain Eukaryota; kingdom Viridiplantae; phylum Streptophyta; class Magnoliopsida; order Solanales; family Solanaceae; genus Solanum; species Solanum tacnaense. The sequence goes on along the minus strand of JAJOOD010007449.1, from coordinate 24,146 downwards.
ATGCAGGCCAACTGGCATCAACACATTCAATGTAGGAGTATGCGAGTTGGAATGCTAAATACAACTGAAGCTTGAAAATAATATGAAAGGTACTAAAGAACTTACCTGGCTTAGCTCAACTCAACATAACTGAACTCATTTCAATATAAAGTAGTTTAAGAACAATTGATATATAAGGAAAAATTGTTTAAAACATGATGTCAACTCTGTGTATTTAGAAATACAATAATAACTTTGTATGTATGCAAAGATACAATATGAACTCTATTTGTATACAAAAATACAAAATATTGCTGATTTATATAAAAATACAAAATACTGATGTGGTAGTTTCTCGAGCCGACAACCATCACTTAAGAACTATAGTGATGATACAACATTTTACCTCACGCTGCCAAGGACCATCTTATACCTTGCCGGGGGTATAGAATTTAACTCACTAAGTGGATCCACTAGTCTATGCTAAATGCATTAAAGGGTTCATCTAAAAAGTATGAGCCTTTTCTAACTATGATGGCTACATGGTTTATGGAGACGTGAGTTATCTGAACTCAAGGGCGTCCCCATATCAGTGCTCAATACTACTCCCAAAATATGATACTAGCTCTTTATGTTTAAAAACATACTTCTTTCTATGATTTGAGATAATTGCTCAAAACCTTAGCTCAAAGGCTATCTTGGAAATCAAAGTTTCCCTTCTTTCTTTATTGTGAAATCATTTACTCTTTCACTGAAAACTAGCCCAAGGGCTCTTTACTAAAAAACTAGCTCAAAGGCTCTTTACTGAAAAACTAGCTCAAAGGCTCTTTACTGAATAACTTGCTCAACGGCTCTTTTGAAAATCTCAGTTTTCGTTCTTATTTAAATGTGAAAATATTTTAAACTATTTTGGGAATACATAGCCCCCATATACATTTGAAGAAATAAACTTCAAAGTTACTCTTTACTGAACTCAAAACTTAAGTCTTAAATCAGAGTTAAATTGTTTGTAAAAGACTTTTGGAAAACATTATGAGTTTCTCTTAACTTGACTTTTGAGTTCTCTTGAATTTTATCTTAACTGCTCTTGACTTGACTCTTACCTGGTCCTTGAATTGAATTATGGATTCAAGGATTGTGATTTGTGATTGGAAGGATCTCATGATGTTTAGAAATGATTTTTGATAGCTAAACATGAGAAAATACCAAAATATCAATATTTGAGGGTGGGTCCACGATGCGGATTTTCCCAGTTTTGGGGACTAGCTCTGCGACGCGCCACCACTACCAGATTTCGTCCGATGAAATTTCTTCTTCGTTTTTCAGCTCTAAACTCCATAGGTTCTTTCCCCAAACACTTAGAGAATCAATTATATGTTCAAAGTATATCAGATTCTACTCGAAAACATGACTAAAAACGTGAATCAGTATCAATAAATTTCAATCAACACAACCCACAAGAATTCAAAGAAAATTTATCAACAACTCAAGGATTTATTTTCAAATGTAATAACTTCGCTGAAAGTTAATCATGATTGGCGCGTGGGTGAACTAACCCAATGCAATGTGATCTCACTTACCTTGTACGGATCATCCCCGACAAAATCCACAAGCTAAACTCAACGAACTTGACGATTTCCTTGCTCCTCTTTCTCTTTTCTCCTCTTCTACCCTCTTCTCTAAAACCCTATATCTTTTCCAAAAGCGTAAAATTGACCAAGTTCAGTATAGACCCATAATTAATTCAGTAAAACGAATTTAATTAATTGGATAAGGAAAAGACTGAAATACTCTTCAACAATCCGGATTGGACATTTCCTTATTTGAACATCCCAACTTCCAATGGGCGTATGTCACTCATACGAACTCGGAATCACGCAAACTTGGCGGAGTTGGAAAGATCATTCCAAGAGATTTCCTACCATATCTGGAAGTGCTCCTAACTTATCCTGAGCTAGAAGTTATGGCCTTTTGAAGTTGACCAAAAGCTCACTTTTTCCTAACTTAAACAAATTTCTAGATTTTCAGTCTTTCCAAAAATGACTATTTCCAATTATTGACTTCTTCCTATTTATTTCAAATTGTGAGATGTTACAGTTTTATTGCGTCAAAACTAGTCGTACGACTACAAAATGGCATAACCTTGACGTTCTTCAAATTCTGTAACAAAACTTTGAATATGTTTTGTTTAAACGAGAAGTACCTGTCTTCCAGCAAATCAATGTCTTCGCCCTAAAAAAAGCATGGTACTACAAATACAGAACAAGGACAAATCGGGTTAGGTGGTAAGCTTAACAACTATAGTAATGAAATTGAAGCCGTTGAGGCAATAAGGGATCAATATACATTTTACATAAATATATTGTGAATTGAAAAAATACTGGCCTATCAAGAAATATCATTAGGTTTTCCAAATTACGAGTCAACCTTAAGAGGTTGTCTAGGGGAAGGTAAGTTTTGAAATACAAGAACTTCATGTCAACCATCTACATTCCAGCAACAGTAAGGAGATGTCTTTCTCTTCCAACATCAAACTGGAAATCACCTAAATAGAAGAATGAGTCATAATAAAGGTAAGTACATTGATTTACAGGGCTTACAAACTAAACCAATAGTGATTTCTCATTCTTGTAACACATTTAGGTTAGACCAATAAAAGCAACTAATATTTGACCTCACGTACTAAATTAAAGCTATATGAGTTAATTAAAAGAAAGTGAATCAATAGATAATTAATCAGGTTAATTAAAAAATTCATGACCCCCATCGTACAATCAATTTGATAGGTAGAAAACAAGAGATCAATTCACAATCAACATAAAAAGACTGGAGACATTTGGGACTGATAAATGACCTTCGTAAACCAGGATGACAATATTAGCTCATTAGCATAACGAATGCTTGCCAAAGATGTTTTCATTCATATCATCTAATTTATCATAGTAGAGATCAAGATTTGCGTGGTTCAAAGGTGACAAGTCCCAAAGCTTAATTTTCATATGATTAAAACCCCAGAAATCGTTAAATGTTCAACATATGGAGCAACAATTTCAAAGAAACATGTATCACCTTTGAGTGAATACCGATCCTTGTCAGGATGATCGTGATGGATCAATTGCAGTCATTATTTATCTTGACAGTGCACAAATGCATTTCCTTAACGGATAATGCAATGCCTCTCCTTAGCTGCTCTACCATTAAAAAGTTTAGTCTAAACTTTATGTTTAGATGTGATGATGGTGTTTCTTATTTTCCCGTAATTGACAATTGGATTGAATTTGTTGTGAATAAGAAAGTGGAGTATTTACACCTAAATATATGTTATAAAATTGTTTATCTGACTGGGCATCATGACCAACCCTATAGCTTGCAAGAAATTCTCTGTCATAGTTCATCGATTATAAAACTCAACTGCAATAATTGCAGAACATTAGAAGAATGCGTACTAAATTGGACATCTCTGAAGAGTTTAACGCTGGAAAGTTTGTTAATCCGGGATGAACACATTAAACAAATAATGTCAAATTGTCCTTAGTTGGAATCTTTGAATCTATATGGATTTTGTAGTTTTAATCTATGGATTTTGTGCAAACGATTAAAACCTCAAAATCCATATAGATTCAAAGATTGCAATTGAGGACAATTTGGCATTATTTGTTTAATGTGTTCATCCCGGATAAACAAACTTTTTAGCATTAAACTCTTCAGAGATGTTTAATTTAGTACGCAGTATTCTCATATTATGCAATTATTGCACTTAAGTTTAATAATCGATGAACTACTACATAAAACTTCTGGCAAGCTATAGGATTGGTCATGCCCAATTGGATAAACAATTCTATAACGTATATTCAGGCTTAAATCCTCTTCTTTCTTATTCATAGAAAATTCAAGCCACTTGTCAATTATGGGAAAATATGATAGACCATCATCGTATGTGAACACAAAGTTTAGACTGAACATTTTAAGGGCTAAGGAGAGGTAGTACATTATCCATGAAGGAAATGAATTTGTGTAGTGGTGAGCTATCTAAACAACGATAATTTTCGGTGTCATAAACAGCGTTGTTGATAAAAGTCCAGAAGTATTGCCAATCTTTAGAGAGAGTAGATGTTCTAAATGTGTCTGTTATGGACAATAAAGAAAGAATTTGTACAATAAGAGCATAAGGTAACTTACTAATTCTATTAATTTCTTCACATTCTGTCTCAATTTTTCCGTTTTTTATGAGGTAAGTTTTAAATAAGAAGACTTTCAGAGGTGCAAGAGAATTGGTCTTGTTTGCTCATGTTGTTCAAATTGTATTACTATTGCTACCTGAAATCACAACGTCAGCTAATCACTGAATGGCAAAAAAGTACACTAGAATTTGTTTGTGAAGAATAAGAAGAATTTCAGAAATTCTGTTGTTAAAAAATAAGAGCAAACACATATATTTATAAACAACAAACAATAGCGTAAACATGTGCTTATTGTGCTTTATTGGAAAAGTCACAACCCCTTGGAAAAGCCACAATCCTTTAGAATAATCACAACCTTTACCAAAAGGCACAAAAGTCACCATGTTTAGAAAAAGTCACAACTCTTCATTTTCCTTTCAGACCTTTTAAAACCCAAAAGGTCATTCTAGTTCTCTTTTGTTGAGAAACAACACAGGGCTAAGAAGGGGTGGAAATTATCATACATCAATACCGAGAATAAGTTTACTTGTAACTATAATTGTTATAGACAATTTCTGTTTTTTTTTTGCTTATTCTTTCTTTAATGTCAAACTAAAAAAGTTATATCACATGACACTCTTTTTTAATGTGATAATATATGATATTCATTAATATTTTATTGTTTTAAAAATTTGTGGTCGGTAAAAGGAAAAATTAAGGAGGAGGTTACAATTAAGGCAAGGAATTGAATGATCTCACCAAAAAAATTGAGCATTTAGTCGTCAATGCTACTAAGATTACAATTTGCAGCGATTTTAAACCATACAAAGAGCAATAAGACATATAAACTTAAATTTTACAAGTCATGTATTTTAGTAAACAAAATTATTCATCAAAATTCAAACACAAAACTTATGAAATGAAATTAGGATACAGGATACAAACACAATCTAGACTTTTTTAGCCCTTTCAAAATCATAATTTTTTTTTATGTTGTTGAATGTATGTGTATTTTCATGAAAGGGCTAATGTCACACTACTTATATAGTGTCCATGGAGTTGACCACTTAATTTTTTTCATATTTGGTCAGATCATAGAAAGAATATATATATAAATTAATTAATTAATTAATGTGATCTAGACATTCAAGATAATTATGTCATTAATGGTTCTTAGTTGATTATTTATCCTTAATAGGTTTCTGATGTCATGCTAAAATCATCATTGATGTAATAATTTACTTCTTACACATTTGAAAAAAAATATAGTCCCTTGTTTCAATTTTTCTCACTTATTTTCCCTTTTAATTTGTTTAAAATTATTCTTTTCCTTTTTATTATTTTTAATTATATTTGAATCCATAAAAGATAAAGAGAGACGTGACAAACTCACATGCATCATCATGACGACAACTTTATGTTAAATGAGATGTTATTCAGGTCTCCACATTGCATATTTATTTTAGAGGAGTAGCAATTAGTAGGAATTGATTTCCATTACGCAAATAATTTCTATTGATTTTGCTTAATGACTATATAATTGATATTTTACAACATTGCATTAAAAAAGAACCCTGGTTAAGATATCGAGTTCTCTAACAAATCTCTATATATGTTGATAGATACTGAATAAGTTGAGTCCTCAAAGGAGAAATAAATTAATGATGACATGACAATATTCTTAGTAAAGTTTTGTGAATGACAAAGTGAACCATGTTCACAAGCTTGTACCATAAACTAGGATAAAAGATCAGGAAAGAATAAATAATGAATCGAAGAAAAAAACTCCTAATTAAGGCAAAATAGTGAAGAAGACTCCTTATCAAGAAAGTAATTTTTTTTTAGCAAAAGAATTACTTTCCTTGTAGGATTCAATTAGGGTTGATCCACCCTTATAATAGGATCTTTCACAAAGAGAACAAAAAACTTTTGAAATTCATAAATTGAGAGAATTTAGTGGTGAGAGCAGTGCAACGCTAAAGAGTATACGACAGAACATAGAAGAACTACAACTAGGTTTTTCTTTCAGTAGACTTAGTTTGGATTGGTTCATCTTAGAATTATTGTTTAGAGATAATTGTACTAAGAGTGAAAGAGAATTTGTGAGGTTTTTTAACAAAAAGTGAGTTTGGATTCTTGGAGAGTGGAGTATACGATTATAGTGAATTGTTGAACAATTAGAGTGAGCTATTTAGGTGATTTACTAGAGTTAGTATTTTTTATTATAGTTTTAATCTAAAGTGGCTCTTTGAAGTGAGGGAAGTTTGGTTTAAAATACTACGAGGGTAGATCGTTATTTCTTTTTCCTTGATTAAGGAGGTTTTCCAAGATAAAATCTCTATTTTATTGTATTGCATTTTTGTCTCTGAAAATTCAACAAGAACCCAGTTCTTGTTTAGGTGGTCAAAGTTTCTTTAATTTTTCAAACAACCCCCCAGATTTGAAAATTCTGACCATCCTGACTACGTCTACAAACAGGACAAGCCTTGAATAGATTAAAACAATCCCCAAGAGCATGGTGTGATCACCTATCAAGCTTCTTGCTTGCTCACATGTATTCAAGAGGCAAGATTAACAATACATTGTTCTTTGAAATCAAGGCACCAATATGCTCATAGTTCGGGTGTATCTAGATGACATTATCTTTGGAGGAAAATATGCAAAACATGGGGCTTACTTTGCACAACTGATGAGCAACAAATTTTGAATGAGCATGATGGGAGATCTAACCTTCTTCTGGGGTCTTCAAATCAAAGAGTCCTCATCTAGCAGTTCAACTCATCAGTAGAAGTACATAAAGGCGCTACTAAAGAAGTTCATCATGAATGAAGCAAACAAGAATAACACTCAAATTTCAACAACAACGAAGCTTGATAAAGATGAACCTCGTCATACTACGTGACACAAAGTATATAGGAATGATCGGATCTCAATTGTAGGTGATGGCTAACAGACCTAACATTGTATTTAGTGTTGGACTATGTGCATGCTTCAAATCATGTCCAAAGAAATCCCATCTGAAGGCTACCAAATTGATTTTGTGATATCTCGAACGAACGTGAGCCTGGTTCTCTGGTATCGTACAGATGATTCATTCGATCTGGTGGGATTTGCATTTGCAGACTACGTAGTCTACTTGGTAGGTAGAAACGGCACATCTAAAATGGCTCACTTTTTAGGGCGATGCTTAGTATTATTAGCAACTAGGAAGCATAACTGAGTCACCTTGTCTATGGCTGAAGTAGAATACGTTGTTGTTTCCTCGTGTTATGCCCAACTTCTCTGAATCAAGCAACAACTTCAAGATTTTGCCATCATTGTAGACATTTTTTCATTGCCGCCTTGGGGCTCATGACTAAGCTACTCAATAGTGTAGTTGTGATCAACAACGTGAGGAAATAAATGACCCATAGAAACTATAGACTAAGTCTCCATCCGCTGATGCCATAACCTACTGACACAGTATTAAACTCTTTTCTTGTTAGTAGGGAGAATCATAGTAGTGTGGTCGAACAACTTGTGGAACCTCACCTCATACTCCGACACGCTCATGGGAGCACTGCTCTAACTTATAGAACTGATCTTGAGGCGATCATTGAAGTTGCGAGGGATGAGCCAAGCGAAAAAAAAACTTCGAAAACTTGGTCCAAGTGAAAAAAGGAGACCTAATTGAACTGGTCTAAATGAAGGTACGCCACGACTTACTAGCTGACCTATCTAACAGATATGCCGTGAATTCGGCTCCTTTCGACTCCACTAAACCTAGAATATGCTGTCGCTAATGGCAAGTTGTAAGAAACTTGTGGGTATCCCCACCCACATCCCCAAAAAACCTTAGAGGTTAGAGTATGAGAAACACTCTAAGCATCTTCTTCTTGAAAGGTAGGGCTTCAGCCACAATCAAGGGTTAGGCACCTCTAGGTGGTACCTGGACCTAAGGTGCCTCTATTATAGGCTGATCTTGTGGTGCTAGTGCAACTGCAGCTCTAGCATGTTGCATGCCCCAAGCACATTCAGAAGTTGTACAATGGTTTACTGAAGGTACAGAGCCATAGAAGGTCTAGGTGACGGCTGAGATGGCCCCGACCTCGCTGATTAAACTAGGACTTAAACTACTAAAGGGTCAGATGATGGCTCCAGTCCTCTCTCTTTTCAGGGCTAGTGCTGCACTCATGGCCGGCAGTAGAGGTCGACCCTTGCCTTGAGCTGTCGTATGGCGTGTATTAGACATCCTCTAAAAAGAATAAAACAAGTGAGATTTCAAGGAACCAACTACACACACACTGCATGAAAGTGATACAAAAGAGGATAAACTACTAAAGACGCCATATAGCCTCCGAAAATAGGATATATATGTCTCCACACTGATCTAGAAATCATTAATCTGTATTAACTCTGTACAACTGAGACAGGCAAATCTAGGTCTTTGATACCCACTTTTCGTGACCTGATTCCTTGAGTCACGAGGGCATAAACTATAATTCTCAAGTAGGGAAACTAATGTGTAACCTAGAATAGCAAATAATAAGTATAAGGGTACAACTAAATAGAAATCAAACTAAACCACCAAACAAAACAAAAGCGGGAGGAAACAAAAAACAATATACAAAAGGTCCCTCTCATAACCTAGAAATCAGAAGTACAGAGTTGTCTAAACATAAGAGTAAAAATCGCAAAAGTGGAAAAAAAACGAAGCTTGTTCGAAAAGGAAAAAAACTAGCTAAATAAGTACAAAATGAGATAAGCTGATGCAAGTCTCCAAATTCTAGCACTCATCTCCAAATCCCTAATTCTTCTAATTGCACAAACAATCACCGCACCTGCATGCCAAAATAGATTAACATTATAGCATGAGTATAAAAACTAGGTACTTTGTAGACGTCACGTGTCGACTGAGCAAGAAAGGAAAAAACAATATGAAAATATAGAATCTAGAAATGGACAGAGGTCAAAGCGGATATGAAAGAAATCATACGAGCATACCGGAAGTAAATCAAAGTACACCTAAGCTAATTCTAACTGACCGCTATAAGCATATAAAATACACTCATGCACATGTTTAAATGAAAATCAAATAGACCCTATAAGCCCGACAGGTATAAAGAGTAACTAAGTTTAAAAGAGAGAGGCACCACAAATCCAAACCCAAGAAACAAAATTCAGGCTCCCAACCCAAGTAACCACAATATCTAGTAATCCAGTCATCATCCAGCCTAACTAGCAAGAGTGATAATCAATCTAGGTCGCCCAGCTAGCTAGTACACTCTCAGCCCAACTAGTAAGACTGGCATGGGGGTATGTGGACTCCATAATGGGTTTCAAAATATCAAAGTCATCCATCTAGACAGACTACTTCAAAACCATCCAACTAGAAAGAGTGTCACGAGTGGTAATGACTCCCAAAAGGATGTCGAATATGAGATCAATCAATACTAAGCAACCGTGAATCAACGTCCCCTCACAAGGAATCACAAGAAGTATCCATTCTAAATAACCCTAATCCCAAGTCACCTGATAAAGAACAAAAGCTATGGTAACACATCAGAGGTCAAAACGGATATGAAAGAAAGCATACGAGCATATTGAAAGTTAATCTAAGTACATCTAGGCTTAATCTAACTAGAACCCTATAAGCCTAGAATGTACACTCATGCACATGTGAAAATGAAACTCAAACATACCCCCGTAAACCCGACATGTATAAAGAGTAACTAAGTCTACAAGAGAGAAAGGCACAACAAATCCAAACCTAAGAAACAAAAGTCAGGCTCCCAACCCAAGTAACCACAATATCAAGTAATCCAATCAACTTCCAGCCCAACTAGAAAGAGTGATAATCAATCTAGGCCGCCCAACCAGCTAGTCCACTCCAAAAAGGTTGATTCCATTCTTGTAGAGGGAGATGCAAACTAGCTCTCCTTTTTACGAGCACAAACCGCAGGTTGAGGAAGGATCTGTTATTTTTTGTTGTAATTGATGGCTGGCACAAAATTTAATTTTCATAACAAGTTATCCTCATTAAAACAAAAAAAAGTGTCAACATAAATAAAAGAAACAAACTAGGAATAGAAGACATTACGACTAATTGGTCCGAAGGAAATAATTGCACTTGTTGGAAAAGCTAACAAATGCTTCATTAGATTTGAGGTATTAGTAGAACAATGGTTGCAGTCCTTATGATCTGGTACTATAACAAGTTTATCGGGATTTATTGCATGCTCAAGTAAGAACTTCAAGAATTGATGGAGCTTTATTGCGTCAAAACTACACGTACGACTACAGAATGGCATAACTTTGACATTCTTCAAATTCTGCTAGGGAACTCTGAATATGTTTAGTTCAAACGAGAGGTACTTGTCTTCCAGCAAATCAACGTCTTCTCCGTAAAAAAAGAATGGTATTACAAATACAGAACATGAACAAATCGGGTTAGTTGGTAATCTTAACAACTATAGTAATGAAATTGAAGTCGTTGAGGCTGTAAGGGATCAATATACATTTGACATAAAGATATTGTGAATTGAAAACATACTGGCATATCAGGAAATATCATTAGGTTTTCCAAATTACGTGTCGACCTTAAGAGGTTGTCTAGTGGAAGGAAAGTTTTGAAATGCAAAAACTTATTGTCAACCATCTGCATTCTAGCAACAGTAAGGAGATATCTTCCTCTTCCATCATCAAACTGTAAATCACTTGAATAGAAGAATGAGGCAGAATAAAGGTAAGTACATTGATTTACAGGGCTTACAAACTAAACTAATAGTGATTTCCCATTCTTGTAAAACCTTATAGCTTAGACCAATAAAAGGAACTAATATTTAACATCACGTACTAAATTAACACTATATGAGTTAATTAAAAGGAAGCGAATCAATAGATAATTAATCCAGTTAACTGAAAAAATCATTACCCCGATTGTACAATAAAGTTGATAGGTAGAAAAGGGGAGCTCAATTCACAATCAACATAAAGAGACTGGAGACATTTGGGACTGATAAATGACCTTGGTAAACCAGGATGACAATATTAGCTCATTAGCACAACGAACGCTTGCCAAAAGATCTTTTTCTAAGTGTTAATTCATTTAATCTAATTCATCACAGTAGAGATCAAGATTTGCGTGGTTAAAAAATGACAAGTCCCTGAGCTTAATTTTCAAATGATTAGAACCCCAAAAATCGTTAAATGTTCAACATATGGAGCAACATTTTCAAAGTAGCATGTATCACCTTCAAGTGAATACAAATCCCCGTCTAGATTATCTTGATGGATCTATTGCAGACAAATTAATCTTGACATGGCACAAATTCATTTTCTTAACGGATAATGTACTGCCTCTCCTTAGCTGCTCTACTATTAAAAAGTTTAGTCTAAACTTTATGTTCAGTCATGATGATGGTGTTTCTTCTTTTCCCGTAATTGACAAGTGGATTGAGTTTGTTGTGAATAAGAAAGTGGAGGATTTACACCTGAATATATGTTATAGAACTGCTTATCCGACTGGGCATCATGAACAACCCTATAGCTTGCCAGAAGTTCTCTGTAGTAGTTCATCGATTATAAAACTCAACTGCAGTAATTGCAGAACAATAGAAGAATGTGTACTAAATTAGACATCTCTGAAGAGTTTAACGTTGGAAAGTTTGTTAATCCGGGATGAACACATTAAACAAATAATGTCAAATTGTCCTTAATTGGAATCTTTGAATCTATATGGATTTTGTGCAAAATATTAAAACCAAAAAAATCCATATGGATTCAATGATTCCAATAGAGGACAATTTGAAATTATTTGTTTAATGTGTTTATCCCAGATAAACAAAATTTTCAGCGTTAAACTTTTTAGAGATGTTTAATTTAGTACGCAATCTTCTCCTATTCTGCAATTATTGCACTTAAGTTTAATAATTGATGAACTACTACAGAGAAATTCTGGCAAGCTATAGGGTTGGTCATGCCCAGTCGGATAAACAATTCTATAACGTATATTTAGGCGTTAATCCTCCACTTTCGTATTCACAGAAAATTCAAGCCGCTGGTCAATTACGGGAAAATATGACAGACCATCATCATATCTGAACACAAAGTTTAGATTGAGCATTTTAATGGCTAAGGAGAGGTAGTACATTATCCGTGAAGGAAATAAATTTGTACACTGCTGAGCTATCTAAATGACCATACTCCTCGGTGTCATAAACAAGTTGTTGATAGAAGTCTAGAAGTATTGCCAATCTTTAGAGATAGTAGATGTTCTGAACGTTTCTGTTATGACAATAAAGAAAGAATTTTGGACAATAAGAGCATAAGGTAGCTTACTAATCCTATCAATTTCTTCACATTATGTCTCAATTTTTGGGTTTTTTTAAGGTAAGTTTTCACTAAGCAGACTTTCCGAGGTGCCAGAGAATTAGTCTTGGTTGCTCATGTTAATCAAATTGTATTACTGTCGCTACCTGAAATAACAACGTCAGCTAACCACTCAACGGCAAAAAATTACACTATAATTTGTTTGTGAAGAATAAGAAGAATTTCAGAAATTATGTTGTTAAAAAATAAGAGAAAATTCATATATTTATAAACAACAAACAATAAAGTAAACATGTGCTTACTGTGCTTTATTGGAAAAGTCACAACCCCTTGGAAGTGCCAAAATCCTTCGGAAAAATCACAACCTTTCCGAATAGTCACAAAAGTCACCTTCTTTCAGAAAAGTCACAACTCTTCATTTTCCTTTCAGACCTTTCAAAACCAAAAAAGTCATGCTACTTCTCTTTTGTTGAGAAACAACATAGGGCTAAAAAGAGGTGGAAATTATCATACATCAATACCGAGAATAAGTTTACTTGTAACTATAATTGCTATAGACAATTTCTATTTTTTTTTTGTTTATTCTTTCTTTAATGTCCAACTAACAAAGTTATATCATATGACACTCTTTTTTAATGTGATAAAATATGATATTCATTAATATATTATTGTTTTAAAAATTAGGGGTCGGTAAAGGGAAAAATTAAGGAGGAGATTACAATTAAGGTGAGGAATTGAATGAACTCACCAAATAAAAATGTAAATTTAGTAGTCAATGCTACTAAGATTATCCCATGTAATACTATATACTTACAATTTGCAGCGATTTTAAACCATAAAAAAGAGCAATAAGACATTTAAACTTAAAATTTACAAGTCTTGTATTTTAGTAAACAAAATTATTCATAAAAATTCAAACAGAGAACTTAAGAAATGAAATTAGGATAAAGGATACATACACAATGTAGACTTTGGTTTCCCTTTCAAAATTTTTATTTTTTTGTTTTGATGTTGTTGAACGTATGTATATTTTCATGAAAGGACTGATATCATACTACTTATATAGTGGCCATGGAGTTGACCATTTAAATTTTTTTCTGTTTTTGGTCAGATCATAGAAAGAATATATATAAATTAATTAATTAATGAGATCTAGACATTCAAGATAATTATGTCATTATTGGTTCTTAGTTGATTATTTATTCTAAATAGATTTCTGATGTCATGCCAAAATCATCATTGACGTAATAATTTACTTCATTCACATTTGAAAAAGATATAGTCCATTGTTTAAATTTTCCACACCTATTTTCCTTTTTAATCCGTTTAAAATTATTATTTTCATTTTTATAATTTTAAATTATATTTGAATCCATAAAAGATAAGGAGAGACGTGACAAACTCACATGCATCATCATGATGACAACTTTATGTTAAATGATATGTTATTCACGTCTCCACATTCCATTTTTATTTTAGAGGAGTTGCAATTAATAGGACTTGATTTTCATTATGCAAATAATTTCTATTGATTTAGCCTAATAACTATATAATTGATATTTTACAACATTGCATTAAAAAAGAACCATGGTCAAGATATCGAGTTCTCTAACTAATCTCTATATATGTTTATAGATACTCGAGAAATTGAGTCCTCAGAGGAAAATAAATTAATGATGACATGACAATATTCTGAGTAAAGTTTTGACAATGAGAAAGTGAACCCAGATCACAAGCTTGTACCAGAACTAAGATAAAAGATCGGGAAAAAAAATAACGCGTCGAAGACAAACATTCCTAATTCAGGCAAAATAGTGAAGAAAACTCCTTATACGGAAAGGAAAAAAATTAGGAAAACAATTACTTTCCGTGTAGGATTAAATTAGGGTTTAATCCCTTATAAAAGGATCTTTTACAAAGAGAAAAGCAACTTTTCAAATTCATAAATTGAGTGAATTTAGTGGCAAGAGTAGTGCAACGCTAGAGAGTATACAGCAGAAAAGAAAAGAACTACAGTTAGGTTTTTCTTTTTATAGGCTTTGTTTGGATTTGTTCATCTTAGAATTATTGTTTAGAGATAATTGTACTAAGAGTGAAAGAGAATTTGTTAGGGTTTGTAACAAAAAGTGAGTTTGGCTTCTTGAAGAGTATAGTATACGATTATAATTAATTGTTGAACAGTTAGAGTGAGATATTTAGGTGATTTACTAGAGTTAGACTTTTTGAGTATAAATTTGTAGTCTAAAGTTTCTCTTTGAAGTTAGGGAAGTTTGGTTTAACATTCTACGAGGGTAGATCGTTTTTTTCCCTTGAGTGAGGAGGTCTTCCACGATAAAATCTCTATTTTATTGTATTGCATTTTGGTCTTTGAAAATTAAACAAGAACCCAGTTCTTATTTAGGTGGTCAAAGTTTCTTTAATTTGTCAAACAGCCCCCGGATTTGAAAATTCAAACCATCCTAACTATGTTTACAAACAGGACAAGCCTTGTATGGATTAAAACAATCCCTAAGAGTATGGTGCAATCACCTACCAAGTTTCTTGCTTGCACACGGGTATTTTAGAGGCAAGGTTGACAATACACTATTCTTCAAAATCAGGGCACCAATATGCTCATAGTTAAGGTGTATCTAGATGACATTATCTTAGGAGGAAAATATGCAAAACATGGGGCTGACTTTCCCCAACTGCTGAGCAACGACTTTTAAATGAGCATGATGGGAGAGCTCAACTTCTTCTTGGGGCTTCAAATCAAATAGTCCTCATTTGTCAGTTCAACTCATTAGTAGAAGTACATAAAGCCCCTACGAGAGAACTTCAACATGAATAAAGCAAAGACAAAAAACACTCTAATTGCAACAACAACAAAACTTGATAAAGATGAACCTGGTCCTGGTACATGACACAAAGTACATAGGAATGATCGGATCTCTACTATACGTAATGGTTAACAGACTTAACATTGTATGTAGTGTTGGACTCTGTGGATACTTCCAATCATGTCCAAAGAAATCTCATCTGAAGGCTATCAAAAGAATTTTGTGATATCTCAAACGAATGTTGAGCCTGGTTCTCTCGTATCCTATAAATGATTCATTTGATCTGGTCGAATTTGCATTTGCAGACTACGTAGTCTACTTGGTAGGTAGAAAAAGCACATCTAAAACATAACTCAGTCACCTTGTCAATAGATGAAGGAGAATATGTTGTTGTTGCCTCGTGTTATGCCCAACTTCTCTGAATCAAGCAACAACTTCAAGATTTTGGCATCATTGTAGGCCGTTTTTCATTGCCTCCTTGAGGCTCATGACTAAGCTACTCAATAGTATGGCCATGATCAACAACATCGAGAAATAAATGACCCACAGAAACTATAGACTAAGTCTCCATCTGCTGAAGGCATAACCCATAGACAAAGCATTAAACTTTTTTCTTGTTAGTAGGTAGAATCATAGTAGAGTGGTCGAACAGCTTGTGGAACCTCGCCTCATACTCTAACACACTCGTGGAAGCACTGCTCTAACCTGTAGAACTGATCTTGAGGCAATGATTGAAGTTGCGAGGGATCATCCAGGCTAAAAAAAACCTCAGTAAACTTTGTCCAAGTGAAAAGATGAGACCTAACTGAACTGGTCTAAATGAAAGTGCTCCACGACTTACTAGCTGACTCATCTAACAGATACGATGTGAATTCGGCCCCTCTCGACTCCACTAGACCTAGAATATGATGTTGCTAATGGCAAGTTGTAAGAAATTTGTGGGTATCCCCACCCACAACCTTAAAAACCTTAGAGGTTAGAGTATCAGAAACACTCCAAGAATCTTCTTCTTTAAAGGTATGGCTTCAGCCACATTCACGGGTTGGGAACCTCTAGGTGGTACTTGGACCTGAGGTTCCTCTGTTGTAGGCTGATCCTCTAGTGCTAGTGAAGTTGCAGCTCTAGCCTGCTACATGCCCGAAACACAATCAGAAGTTGTACAATGGTTTCGTGAAGGTACGGAGCCATAGAGGGTCTAGGTGATGGCTAATTAACGTTTCAAAGACACTTCATCCAATTCTAAGTGTCAAATGAGTTGGGGTTGAATCCCAAAGGGAGTGGTACGTGTTTGAGAGTCAAATAGAAGGTACGAACACGGTCATCTCAATATAGGAATAGACATTATCGAATAAAAACATAATTCAAATCGAAGAGGGGGGGGGGCGGAAACAACTGTCAAATAATAGGGGGTTTTGGTTTGAAATTCAAAACTACAGTAGCAACAACCAATAAGAAATATGTATGAGATGGGTTCTTGGGATGTGATTCGATTATAGGGTAATGTTGACAAATGAGTAATTGCAACTGTTAGGATATAGCTGAATTTTACTGAATAGGTTAAACTATAGAGGAGGTAAACTTTCTCTTGAACATTTTACCCTGGATGAAGTTGATTTCTCTCGAACATTGACAAACATGCAAAATAAGGACAACATACACCTTAGCCCATTCACTCTCTTGAGCTTAATGTGTGGAAAAGGGTTTAGGATTCACTCTCTCGAGCTGAACCCATGACAACCAAATACCCAGTGACCATCAATCAAGAATCTTGGTTTTAAAACCACTCCCTCGAGCAAGCCAAAAACACGAAGGTAGAACTGCATTTGCAATTACAATTCGCAAATTAAACAACAATTAATGATTGAAATCACTTCTAAACAACATTCAAACTGTGAATCAGCAATACCCATAAGCTAAATCAGCCCATAATCACATAATCACACCCCAAGAATTGGAATTTTAGCTAGACATCATAAAAAGATAGAAATCGTTACCAAACTAAGCTTCCATCAACTGGGTAACATTAATTTCGCCTTTACAATGCTTCAAGATGAAGTATCTTAAAGACCCACTTTCAATTTCTCAAAAGTGAAAAGTTTCAAAACTCCAAAGCTTGGGAAAAACTAGTCTCAATACTCAGAGTTCTATCTCCAAACTGAATAATTCTCTAATGAAAATCTGATAATGAAAAATATGATTCAAACGATACTAAAATAAATATTCAGAAATGTATTTATAGTCGCCAAAAATGTGCTGCAAAGAGCCACTCGGCGAAATAAGTCAGGCTCATCGATCCACTCGGCGATCCGCCCTTTGGTCAAGTTCATCGCCTTCTCGCCTTCGTCTTCAGCATCCTCAAAGTCTATAACTTTAAGAAATCCAAAACTGCATCGCAGAAACACTTGGTGATCCGCCGACTGCTCCTTTCTCCCGCCAACTTGGTTCTTTCCTTTAGGGCTTGGCACACTGGAACTTTAGGCGGTCAAATGGCCATTCAGCGACTCGCCAATGGACTCGGCGATCACCAGGCCTTCATTTCTTCGTTCTTTCAGCTGCTTTGCTCCTTTTTGCAAATTAGTGTCCATGCTTAGTTTCTCAATCCATATACCTGGAAATCAAAGGTTTTACATCAGTTATTGGCACAAATTAAGCATTTGAGGACACTAAATCATTGTAAATAAGCCCTAAATGAGTCCAAATCTCTAACTCATCAACACCCCTAACTTTAACTTTATCTTGTCCTAAAGTAAAACTCAAGTTCAGCAGTTCAAAAACGATGTCTCAAACAGTGTTGCACAAGACTCAATCATGAATGCACACAACAAAACTCAACTTACTCAAGCAAGGATCAATTGTGCACTCAAAGTTTCAAGTTGTGACTCACCATTACAGAAGATTCTCAAGTTCATAATACTTGCTTCAAATGTATGTTCAAGCTTAACAAAGGTGCTCAAAATGCCCTCACACAAAGAATGAATCCATATTCACACACTATTCATCACAATTTATAGCTTCAGAATCATAGTCAACACTCACACTCACAAAGATGAACATATGCATGACTTCACCCATAGGTTTGCCCTTATTTTCCAACCAACAATCTTTTCAGCTCACTCAAGATTAAAAAAAAAGTCTTTTAAAGGCTTGTAATGGGGTTGAGTGCAGAGGTATGGTCATTTAGGCTCAATGGTTGTAATCCTAATGAAATGTGGTATGAACAATACTTTCTTTCCATTTCTTCAACATTTTCACTCATGCTCCAAAGTCAACCCATTATTTACATTTTATGGACTACCAAACACCCCATTTCTTTTTGCATTTTCACAACTTTATTCCATAACTTTTTCATTCTTTTTCTTTTTCATTCTTCTTTCTTTTTCTCTTTTTATTTTTTTGGTATGGAGGGGTTCCATCTTTTTCACAATCATGGATCCAAGGGAGACTCCTTTGCATTTCTTGATTTACCTTCTCTTTTCACCACACCCCCAACTTAGGCTTCTGGCCTAAGTTGGCTATTCAAACAAACCACAACTCATGAGGATAATGAGTGAAAGGATAAAGTGGGGTCACATTTGTATAAAGTTTCTTCCAAGAAAAGGGCTAAGGCTCAAAGGGTGTTCAAGCAAAGTTCACACATCTCACAAGGTTTTCCATAAAAAGAGGTATAATGTCAAAATGCTTCACTCTTTAAAATTGTTTCCTAAGATCATTTCAAGAGCTTGCATCACTTAGTTAACCAGACCAACGGGGCAAATTCTAGGTGTCATCACACATGGTTCACGGTAAGCTCATCACACAAGGCATTGGCACGAATATCAAACAAGACTCCAAACTTTTGCTAGTGTGCAATGTTCATCACAAGAAACTCATTCGATAACCGGCTAGTCACAACGAGATGCAAAAAGTTCACATATTCTCTATGCAACTCCATTTGGCCTAATTGTAACCGCACATTCATTTTTGTTCGATTGAGAGCACTATTCTAGTCATCGGTATTGATCAACACTTATACTTAAATTCGCAAAAGAACAACCACACTCAAACACAATCAAGAGGTGGCATAAATTTTTCAAAAGGTTAAAAAACCATTTACATTTAAAACAAGGAGCCACAAGCTCCAACATCCATAAAAATAGTGTTAAAACACAACTTTTCAGCATAAAATCCAGTATATACACAAAACAGTAATCCAAGAGGTAGGTATGGAAATACCTCACCCCACCATAAATATACAACAATTTATCCTCAAATGAAATAAAAGTATCCAAAAATCAATAAAAATGTGACAAAGAGGGAGGTTAAGAGTGGTCATGTCTAAACAGTCGCTCCGTCTGTCGGGGCTTCAGTGCTCGGTGAAACATCATCACTGTTAACACCCCTAGGGTCAACCAAGGGAATGTCTGCCAAAGAGATCTGCACAGCTGACTCTACCATGGCCTCATCAATCACTATAAGGCCCTCGTAAGACGCCTCTTCATTAACACCCAGATGCTCTTCATCGGTCTCAGCCTTAGACTCAGAAGCTACCTCCTCCGATCTTACCTCATCTCCGGCTGTAGCCGGAGGCATATCTGGCATAACTGGCATAACTGGCATATCAGGGATCTCCATTGTTCAAAAATATCATTGACATGTTGGTGGACTTCAACTGGTCCACATCTCTCATTAGCACAGCAATAACGACTTTTAGAGTCATCACCTCCTCAGTGGCCCCTTGTCCTTTCTCACACACCGCTATCTGTACCGCAAGGGCATTAATCGTCGCACTCAAAGGTGTCACAACATCATCAAGAGCCCTTTCAACCATGCTAGGAATGGTTGCCTAAAGTCTGGAAGCGCATCTATCAGCATAATGGGCTGGCATAGTAATGTAGCCTGAGTAAGTGGGGTCTGGAGATAGCAGCAAAAACAGTGCCAGATCTAGGAGGCAAGGAAGCAGTAGAGGTACAAGGCGTCATGGAAGGGGCAGTGCTAGATGTACCTGAAGGCCCAAGGGCCGGAGTAGGCAAAGGTGCCTCAGGTAGTGCATGAGTGCCCACAACCAGGGATGTGTCTACTGGGGCTGCCTTCTTCTTCTCAGCTTCATCTTTTAAGTACTCCGCCTCAATCCTCTAGATGTCGGTAGAAATGTGGGAATCACTCAACATCCTTCTTCTCATCTCTAGGTACCTGAGCTCACCAACACAATTCAGTGATCAGTACCGAGAACGAAAGTGAGGTTTTTCTCTGTTTGGCCCTCATGACCATCTCCTGCGCAATGATCATTCCCTAGTTCAGCCTTGTCCCATCAATGATGCAACCAATACATGTTGCTTTTGCATGGCAGAGAATCAACTCATTCTAGGATGGCATGATGGTACTTGTAATGAACCCAAACTAGAACCTTGTTGCGATGTTGAGGTCCTTCTTTTCAATAGATGCTCCAAACACCATCCTCTTAGGAACACCGTTAGAGATCAAAGGAGCCAGCCACTTTTTCATATTTTCCTATGTATTCATCCTGATCATGTTCTAACAGTCATCATCAATCTCCTTTGTCAATTCAAAAGTGAGAGGGGAGACCTGATCCTCACGAATATACCAAGCCTGATTAATTGTGGTCATACCATCAAAAAGTTGGGTTTCTATAACGTAAGGTTGTTGCATCAAACCTCCCAGAGAAAGTTGGTTAGCTACGCCCTTGTTCACTAAATCAAGGTTTCGGTAAAAATATTGCAGCAAAACTATGTCGAGAAAACCATGAGTTGGGCATTGCAGCACCAACTTCTTGAATGGTAGCCAAGTCCCATGAATTGGCTCACCCTCTAAACACTTGAAGCTTTGGATGTTGTCCCAAAGTATCATCATCTTCCAAGGAGGGAAAAATCACACTTGACAGGTGGTGACAAGCTCTTCCCATGAAGTTATTGAGTCTCGTGGCAATTTAGCCAGCCACTTACATTCCTATCCCATTAAAGAAAATGGGAATAACCTCAACCGGGCTGACTCTTGGGATATGTTCTTGAAGGAGAACGGCCCGCAAACATCAACAAAATTTCTAATATGCACATGGAGATCCTCATGAGCCAGCCCACCGAACAACCCTTTCAATTGCAAGAGCTGTAACATAGTACTTGTAATATGGAACACGTCATTCCCTTCAGCCTAAGGCAAGCGAATGGCACATATTCCACCCATTAGATGAGGGTCATTAACATTAGGCTCATTGACATCGTTGAGATTGTCAATGTCATCTTAATGGCCCACTTGGCTACCATTGCTTCCGTTCACACTCATTTCCTCCGTTCAATACAGCAACATACAAACCAAAAAAAAAAGTAGATTCAACTATAAATAAGAAGAACAAAATTCAACTTCACCAAGAGAATCTCAACCAACACCACTCCCCGGCAGCGACGCCATTCTGATTAATGTTTCAAACACACTTTATCTAATTCTAACTGTCAACGATCGCTAGTCAGTACATAACCCAACTAATTGAATTGGGGTCGAATCCCACATGGAGTGGTACATGTATGAGAGTCAAATAGCAAGTACGAACATGGTCATCTAAATTATAAGAATAGACATTATCGAATAAAAACATAATTCAAATCAGGGGGTGACACAAATGTCAAACAACAGGGGGTTTTTGTTTGAAATTAGAAACTACAGCAGTAACAACCAATAAGAAATATGAATATCAGACGGGTTCTTGGGAAGTGATTCGATTATAGGCTAATGTTGACAATCGGGTAATTGCAACTGTTAGGATATAGCAGAATATTAGTGAATAGGCTAAACTATAGAGGAGGTAAACTTTCTCTCGAGCAATTTACCCCAATTCAAGTCGATTTCTCTCAAACATCGACAAGCATGAAAAATAAGGAAAACCTACACCTTAACCCATTCACTCTCTCGAGCTTAATATGTGGAAAAGGGTTCAGGATTCACTCTCTCGATTTGAACCAATGACAACCCAATACCCAATAACCATCAATTAAGAATCTTGGTTTTAAAACTTCTCTCTCGAGCAAGCCAAAAATACGAAGGTAGAACTGCATTTGCAACTAAAATTCTTAAATTAAACCATAATTAATGATTTAAATCATTTCTAAACAACATTTTAACTAACAATCAGCAATACTCATAACCTATATTAGCTCAAAATCACATAATCACACCCAAAGAATTGGGGTTTTAGTTAGACATCAAAAAAAGATAGAAATCATTACCAAACTGAGTTTCCATCAATTAGGTAAGATTAATTTAGTCTTTACAATGCTCCAAGATGAAGAATCTGAAAGACCCACTTTCAATTTCTCAAAAGTCAAAAGTTTCAAAACTCCAAAACTTGGGAAAAATTAGTCTCAATACTCAGAGTTCTATCTCCTAACTAAATAATTCTCTAATGAAAATCTGATGATGAAAAATATGATTCAAAAGAAACAAAACTAAATAATAAAAAACGTATTTATATTCGCCAAAAATGTGCTGCGAAGAGCCACCCGGTGAAATAAGTCGAGCTCAGCGATCCACCCTTTGGTCAAGTTCATCGCCTTCTCGCCTTGGTCTTCATCATCCTCAAGGTCTATAAATTTAGGCGATCCAACACTACATCGCAGAACCACTCGGCGATCCGCCGACTACTCCTTTCTCCCATCGACTTAGTTCTTTCCTTCAGGGCTTGGCACACTGGAACTTTAGGCGGTCAAATGAAAATTAGGCGACTCGTCAAATGGACTCGGTGATCACCAGGACTTCATTTCTTTGTTATTTCAACTGCTTTTTTCCCTTTGGCAAATTAGTGTCCATGCTTAGTTCCTCATTCCATATACCTGGAAATCAAGGGTTTTACATCAGTTATTGCCACAAAATAAGCATTTGAGGACATTAAATCATTGTAAATAAGCCCTAAATGAGTCCAAATCTCGAACTCATCAATGGCTGAGATGGCCCCGACCCCGCTGATTGAACTGGAACTTAAAATACTAGAGGGTCAGATGATGGCTCCAGACCTCTCTCTCTTGAGGGCTAGTGCTGCCCTACTGGCCGGTAGTAGAGGTCAACCCCTTCATCGACCTTTCGTATGGTGTGTATGAACCATCCTCTGAAAAAAATGAAACAAGTGGGATTTCAAGAAAACAACTACACACACGATGCATGAAAGCGATACAAAAGAGAATAAATTCCTAAACATACCATATAGCCTCTTAAAGATAGGATACAAATATCTCCACACCGATCTAGAAATCTCTAATCTGTATTAGCTCTGTACAAGTGAGATTGGCAAATATAGGGCTTTGATACCAACATTTCATGACCCGACTCCTCGAGTTATGAGGGAATATACTATAACCCTCAAGTAGGGAAACTAATGTGTTACCTAGAATAGCAAGCAATAAGTATAAGGGGACAACTAAATAGAAATCAAACTAAACCACCAAACAAAGGTCAGCTGATTTCTCAAGACCTCTTTCTCTTCAGGGATAGTGCGCACTCCTGGCCAGCACTAGGGGTCGACCCCTTCCTCGAGCTATCCTACGGCGTGTATGACCCATCCTCTAAAAAGAATGAAACAAGTGAGATTTCAAGAAACCAACTACACACACGCAGCATGAAAGCGAAACAAAAGAGGCTAAATTCCTAAAGACACCCTATAGTCTCCTAAAGATAGGATACAAATGTCTCCATACCGATCAAGAAATCTCTAATCTATATTAGCTCTGTACAAGTGAGATAGGCAAATCCAAGGCTCTAATACCATCTTTTCATGAACCGATTCCTCGAGTTATGAGGGCATATACTATAACCCTCAAGTAGGGAAACTAATGTGTTACCTAGAATAGCAAGCAATAAGTATAAGGGGACAACTAAATAGAAATCAAACTAAACCACC